>JAUCMR010000024.1:578240-591666 GCA_032357425.1 Enteromius argenteus
TCTGCAAAAATGTCTACAATTCTGTGTTTTTCTGTCAATATGGGGTGCTGTGTGTACATTAATGAGGGAAAAAAATGGCTGCAATATAACAAAGAGTGAAAAATGTAAGGGTGTCTGAATATTTTCCGTACCCGCTGTATCTACTATATCTACATCACAATCGTCCTGTGACTCTCTAGGGTGGATAAACATGCACTTCTGGTGTTTGTTAGTCTCCGAGGATCTGCTCAAGCTTGCTGCTGGAGGCTAACTTCGACCAAAACAGTCTGAGTGCTGTGGTGAGGGCCACATGTGAAACGAAGGATGTGTTTGTGTTCAAACTTTATGAAAAACCAGCTTTATTAACAGATTCATTGAGACACATCAAAGAACGAAGCGCTGAGGCTAATAAAACAGCATTTTATAGAGTACACTGCTGGAAGGCGTAGTAGAAAACAAAAACATGAATTAGCATGTGATTAGTGAGACTGGGCTTGCAGCACAGGAAGGAAATAACCACCATTTCCATAAAATGAGAAGGAAGGCGACTGGGGAGAACTTAAAGTCAGGCGCTCACACACACACACACCAGCTATGCATTTTCTCACCAATGTACTTCTATGCGACCGAGACCAAAACTGAAAAAAATTTGGTCAGTTTGCGATTAAACTTCAGTAAGACTGAGGGTTAAAACCCATTCAAATTTAGACTGATTCAATAATAAATCATTTTGAATGAACTGTAAACTGATTTCATGAGTTTACAATTATTGGATAAGCAGAGTGGAATCTAAAAACACATTTGAACCGTTCCACATTTTTGTCAGTTTACGGTTACTAGAATGGCTAATGGATCATTTAGATTCACTTATTAGATAAACACAGTGGATTGTTAAAACACCTATGAATTCAGAATGATTCGCTAATGAATCATTCAGACCAAAAAAATGTAAATTGGCTCAACTGGCCAACTGAACCAACTCAGATTCTGTCAGTTTACAATTACTGGATAAACATAACAAAAGGATTATTAAAATTCAGTTAAACTCAGCCTGATTTGCTTATGAAACATACAGACTGAACTGGAAAGTGGCTTTTAACTCATTTAAATTCAGGCCTATTCACTAATGAATCATTCAGATCGAATAGTGAATTAGTTCGAGTGATTGGCATGTCTAACTGCTCCAGTGGGCTGTGTGAGGGATGACAGACTTACCATCTGACTCCATCTCACTGCCTGTCTCCCTAAAGCTCTTCCAGCGCTCCTTGGCCCGCGAGAGAAAGATTTCATACAAATCTGAGAGGAACAAAAAGGAAAAAGGGTTACAATTCTCAGACAGCATATCACAGCTTTAATCATAAAACCTTAAAAAAAGGCAGATGAAATATCAGGTTTGTATGTTCGATGCAGCTCTGATTTTCTCTTTGGAAGATCCTAAATGCAAAAATCTTTCCTTTTTAGGAGTGTCAGAAATAAATTCATCCAAATTTCATTACAAAGAAGGTTTCAAAATCGCTTCAGGCGGACCTGCACAGTGCAGTCTTGCATTCATTCATGTGAACACTGCATAATGACACACTTCAGACAGAATGTTTGCCCAAAAGGTTTAGTTAATCCAGGGCTTTAGCGCATCTTCAAAGGTGGCTCTTCCCTGACACATGAAAGAGAGAGTAAAATAGAAAAACCTGAGGTTATGTTCAGCTCATTCCCAATGGCCAGACTCCAGACTTTTCCCCTCACGTTGGGCGGAAGACCTTGCCACCACAGATCCCTCACACGCCGCGTACCACGCCTGAAGAAACACACAGTGGAGAAAGAGTGTAAGAAACTGTGCATTTTACATTTATCTATATGCATGCGTATTAATATTTCTTGGAACTTCCTATTGGGAACAAGCAACATGCTGCCTACGTAGTCAGCTTTAGTTTTAGCAACAGAGATAATGAGTTCATCATAATTATTTCTGCAGGTTGTGATAATGAGGGGCGGCTGTCTCACATGCTTTCCCAGTTGGGAAGGATTTCGTTGTTCCAAACCACCATGGCATTAGCGATGCTTTCCTCCTGTTTGAATCTTTCCTTCATCTGCTTTTTCTTCTTCTGCGCCTCCTTCAGCTCTGTGAACAACAGTCATATTACCTCATGTTAAAGTTTAGCAAGGCAGACTGTGCTAAAAAAGCATTCCTGACTAAATGAAATCGCACATTTCCACATTTAATGACCACCTTGGTCTTGACAAGGGAAAAATACACTAGTGTGACAAGTGTGCTTTGTATGGGTGAACCTCTTGAAAACACGTCTGAGTCACATTCACCCAAATTTAAGCAATTTTTAATGGAAAAAATAATATTTGGCATTATTGTAATGACAATTCTGCTTATTTCCCCCAAATTATTGTTATCATAATGATTCTAGATGGTTTATTTTATTAGCTTTTTTTGAGGTTTTAATTCCTACTGTTTTTAGTGGTAATTTTCAACTCTAATTTCTGTAAAATGTTAATTTCCACTGTCTTTAGGTGATTTTTTTATTTTATTTAAACACTAATACTAATAATAATAATAAAAATGTAAAAAAAAAAAAAAGGTATGTATGAATTTATTTATTCATTGCATTTGAGAATAACGTTTTCAATATTTAAAAAAAAAAATCGCTAACTTTTCTATGATAAATTACTCGCGATGCTCTTCATTTGAATAAAACCACATGATTTTGGGACAAAATGTGACCTAGGTGTGTTCTTGACACGTTTAATGAGATTTAGCCATATTAACATATAATAGCCAACATTAATTAACATTAATAGCCAAATTTACTTTAAAACTAATTTCACTCAGAATTTCATTTAATAATAAATTTGACAAATAATTACAAAGAAATGGCAAGTAACACTGAACAAGGCTAAGTACACAGCACTCGCTTGTCTCATATATCATCTCATTTTGGTGCATAAATCTGTTAAATTGCTTAAAAAAAAATCAGCTATTCATTGTCAAAATTCAAAAACCCAGGAATAAACTCTGGCTCACACTGTAAATTAAATATGATTTTCTAAAGTTTAAAGACTGCAATAGTATTTTCTTGCAAACTGTTTTTCAGTAATCTCTACTTGATAAATGTACCTCTCTTCTTGGCCTCTGCCACCATTTCATCATACTCCTGACGGTGGCGCTGTGCCTCCTCCTCCGACTTAGCTGGGAGGTTCCTGAGGAAGGAAGCCAAAGATTTCAGTTATTACAACAACGGTCAATTAAACGTCTCAAATAAACACCCTAGAAACCTGTTAGCACTGACACGTTTGAGAAACAACGGACAAATTCACTGAGAAGTTTCTGGAGAAGGCCTCGGTGATGGTTTATCTCATGGTTTGGCTGACACGCTCACATTTCACTGCTCATTTATTCTTCATAAGGACTTGGGGACTAAAGAGACTTGCATGGCGAAATACAACCCAGTCTGTGCTAAGTCTTATTTATAGGCCTTTGTTTGGGAAAGATGAGCCTCTCAAGGTTTGCTAGGATATATGTATCCCAGGTCAATGAGTAACTTGCGCCACAAGTTAGGAGGGTGACAAGACATCTACCTGTACTCTCCTGGAAGGATCTCAAAGACTCCCACAACTGACTCATACAGCTCGATTAGTGTAGATAACATGAAGTGCTCATTAGCAAAAACAGATCATGTTTTTATCAATTTTCAAAAATCATGCTTTTTTATTGTGCAGTTGCAATGCTATCTCACACCCAATTTGTACATATTTTACGAGGTTACGAGGTATGAATTCATACAACCTCAATCATACGATTTTGTACAATATGAATGAGGGGTAGGTTTTGGGTCAAGTTCATTCATACGAATTTTGCAACTCGTAGAATACGTAGGATTTAGAAAATCGTATGAATTTGTAAAAGTGAGGTCGTACAAAATTGTATGAATTGCCACCTTGTCAAATATGTACAGTATGAATTGCTGTGAGATTGGGTTGGCATTTGGGTTATTCTGATTAGGCTAAAAATAACTACAAAATGCAGCAAACTAATACAATAAAACACAAAAAACATGAATTTTGAACCTTAAAAAAGGTAACATTTTATTTTACGGTTACAATATTAGCAATTTATTAGTGCTAATTAAACACATATTTAGGCCGTATTCTACATCCCTAATCCTGCCCAATACATAAACTTAACAACTACCTTCCTAACTATTAATAAGCAGCAAATTAAGAATTTATTGAGGGAAAAGTCATAGTTAATAGTTATCATGTGTTACCTATATAAATGTGTTACCAAAAAAAAATGATCTGTTATCTGTTTTTGCAAATAAACTCTTGATATCTTCTTAAATACTGACATTATATTTAGACTAGATTGCTTGAGAACAGTTGTTTCTTTTACTTCCCGCAAGGTTTTTATATTTTCATTATACAGGTTTCACCCATTTCTCAGCAAGATTTTTTTTTCTTATTTAATACACAACAAAATTTTATCTCTTATTCTTTTATGCATGTCAATATCTACGAGTCAGAATAAGCATGTTGTTTGAATTTTTTTAAATGAATTTTGTGGTACACTGAATGACAACGTTAAATTATTTTATTCTCCAAAAACGTTTTTGAAACCTTTAAGCGGACACTTTTCTTACATTTAATGTGCTTTCTATGGACATAAAAGCACTTTTGTAAATTTCTTTTGATGTGTACATCTTAAATACAGATATCACTAAAAAAAACATTCTTTTTTTGTCCACAGATTATTCCATTTTGTGCTGTAATCGGTCAGAGAACAGTGTTATGCTGATACTCACGCGGGACGGTCCTCTAATATGAGCGCTGTGGTGGACAATGGTTCGAATTCCAGGTTTTTCCGTTGGCCCTGAGTGGACAGGGAGGGACTCTGGCCTGATTTAGACCCCTTGGCCTCGTACTCCTGTGAGAAGAACAACAGGTCAGGTTCTGATGTGAGGACAGAATCACAGGATTGTGAGATTTGGACATGAGAATGTGGAGGCAGGTGGCAGGCGTGTGAAGATGAAGTGCATTGGTCACTGCAAGTGATGTTTACGGCCACAGAGAGAAAAGCATGTGAAAGTTGGGTGTTTGTTCACATGAGGAAGCGTGAGGACACCTGAACATGTCAAACCCTTGTGCTGCTGTAAGGAATTGTGCAAAAGCCACATCTACCCGCAGAGGTGTTTTCCTGAGAACGGTCGGTTCCTCTTCCTCTACCATCTACAGTAATCATCACTGACTGAACAGCAGCACAAATACTCTTCCTCATCTGTCTGAGAAGCTGCTACAGGTGTCAATGGACATGTTGTGAATGTGGACCTTTTTCTATTAAATGTGGGTGAAGAAAGGAAGCAGTCAGAAAGGAGAGAACAGAGGATCAACTGGTGTTTACCATGCATATTATTTACAGATCCAGCCGTGGAGAACAACAGTACAAAATGTTCTGCTGATCCACTCAATTAGTTGATTTAGCCCGATTAAAAAAGTAATGATAAATATTTATGTTTATTTTTAGCAACATATATGATTAAATAAATATTCAATGTCTAATTTAATATATAAAGTTAATCTAACTTAATTTAAATGTATAAAAGAAATATATACAATTTACAAAAATAACAAAACGTATATTAAAAGTGTATATATATATAGAAAGATATATAGATATATTATTATCTAAAAAATATTCTTCCACATTTTCCTTATATAATATTAATTAGTGCATTAGGTATAATGAGCTAACAATAAACAACATTTATTAATGCATTTACATTTATAAACAATACATTCAGTCAATTTCATAACTTTATATTCCAGACTGTTCTTTGTTAATTCATGTTATCCATAAAAAAAGTTTTTTAACAGAACTTAAAATGTTACAAATATTTTGGTAAATGTAAAAATGTACCATTTATATTAATAAATGCTGTAAATATATTGTTCATTATTAGCTCATGTTAGCTGCTACAATAACTTTCATCCAAAATGTTAAAACTCCATTTGACTTTCTTCTGTGAACGCAAAAAAAGATTTTTAAGCAACATTCACACAGCTATTTTCCATACCATAACCAATTTTTAAAAGTACTACAATATTTTCCTCATGAGACTGTACTGATATTGCGACATAAAAAAAAATAATAATCAATATTTGTTTTAAATTTGTCACAGAAAAAGGAAAACAACTTATGAGCAAGACATAATGTGAAATTTAAAAGCTACATTAAAGATTTTAGTAAATAACTACATAAAAATCAGTCTATTCCTTACTCAAAACTATCAGATAACTTCACAAGGTGCATAATAGTGCACACAAGTCATTTGACAGGAAGTTGGTCACTGTACGATGGAAAACAGCAGCATGTACATTTTTCAAAATATCTCATTTCACATTCGACAAGAAGAGGACAAGTCATACAGGTTTGAAACAATATACGGATGAATAAATGATTTCATGTTTGGGTGAACTATCCTTTCAACGCAGCAAATGTTACAGCGCTAGTCAAGCAGGAGTGTCACGTGACATAAGAGTGGCTGAAATGGCTGATGGGAAGTGAAGGTGTGCGGCTCCGTGCACAGAACAGACATGAAGGAGAGCTTGTTTAGAAACCAAACATCATACCCCTGAACTTAAGAGATTGGGTGTAGATACAGATGTGAGATTGCCTGGGTTACCTTCCTGAAGAGAGAGCAAAATGAGAGAAATACAGTACATACAACAGAAATAATGGCCTGGCCTTCAAAACGGTGCTGACTGGACTGCTTCAGAGGAGTTTATGCTGACATGATTTAGTGGAGCGATAAGTCGTGACAGCAAGAGCTGCTGCTTACTGAATGGCCTTTATTCTGACTGGATCCGGTTTTTCTTCTTATTTGTGAGTAGTTCATATCAATAAACAGAAGGAAATGAGCAGTTTTGACTGTTAGTAATCTAAGAAAACACGTAGAGTGCCGTGTGTGACAGAAGATAAACGGGGCAGAGATAAGCGTGAGGCCGTGCATTAAACAAAAACATTGGACATGTGCGCTTTTACTCCGTAAAACACGTGCTGACCTCTAAATGGCCTTCTCTGGCCTAAAAACACAGACGCACTAATATCCTGACTGGAAATGAAGCCAGCTGGACTCCACACACTGCAGCCGAGCTTCTTACTCTAACTGTCAGCACACAGACTAACACACAGACTCTGTGGTGGAGCGAACAACAGAAGTGAAACTTGTATAAAGACGTCTGGTGAGATGAACTGTATTGTTTCTGGTTAGACAGCACCAAAAGCAGAACTGTTCAAAATAGAGTCCAAAAATTTTTTTTTTACCCAAATCTTTCATAGGCGGGTGAATTATGAAGATTTACTCGTTTGTAGACCTATTTATACTCATGTTTTTATTAGCTCAGCTCTGTCTAGTGTTCTTTATCTATTATTTAGTTTGCTACTGTTTATGCTGTTTGCCTATTAATGAATGATTGCTTGAAACTGTTAAGTCTTTGCAACATTTTTTTCTTTGTACAGTGAGGCTGAACTTGGGTAAGGCGCTTTATAAATAAAACACACTACTAGGAGTAGTAGTATATTCCTTATCCTTAAAACTAATTTTTAAAAATAGTTTTTTTTATAGGTCAAAAATGTCAAAAAACACTTTCATCTTTTTATAATATGCACTTATTTTTAACCTGTTTTCTCAACGATTCTCAAATTATTTGTTCAAAGATTTATTTTTCCAAACCCCTCCTTTTTGTGACCTTTTTGGTGATTGGTTGATTTCATTTAAAGCAATGTTTGTGAGCTTTTAACAATCCAAAAGCGACACCTAGAGGCAAAGAATGAATTTACATTTTCATTCATACCAATGCGAAAAGACAAACAAGTGAGTGGGCAACATGCTAATGTTTCATGTTGACTTCAACATCAAACGGCTTGGGATTCTTTTAAAAATGACTCATTGATTCAGATTCAGATCGACGATAACTTCATACACGGCGCACTTTCAGATTTAAAGTTTTGCAGGATGTTATCATTCACTGAGAGCTCTGTTACACACTGCATTTTGTTCCCAATATGTTCGATTAGCAGTGAGCATTATTCCACAATCTCACCTAATGCAGTTTCATAAGACCAAAACGGCTTGAGACCAAACAAAATTACTCCTTTTTGGATCATGCTCATCTCATACATCCAACTTCCATGATGTGATACATTATTTCCAGTTAAATATCATTTACATGAATATATGCCGGCCAATGTGAAAAAGTAGCATGCTTAATTGTTTTGAATGTGCACTTGTAGAGCACTTCAAATCTTGTATCCTTAAAAGTGTCTTAAATCTTAAAAGCATATTTGAAAATGGATTAGCTAAAAGCTGAACATTAATGAAATAAAATGCCACTTCAATATAATTAAAGACAGTACTTTTTTACGATATTTTAAATAATAAATTAAAACAGTAATTACAAATATATTTAAATACGCAACAGTATATTTTTGCTTTCAGTACATTATGCAGTACACAAAGAAAACAGAATTATAAAATTACGTATAAAAATAATTAAGAATGAATAATAATAATGTATGAAACACTATTATATATAAAGTACTATAAGGTCTATTTATAAAGCCTTATGTGGGTCAAAAAAGCACTGTAAAAATCAGCTAATTATATTTAATGTAAATTTAAAGACAATTTTATTTAATTGCAAATAGCATGCAATCAAGTGCTCAAATCATGACATTCTGTTCACACTTAAGTGCGATATTTGCATAATAGTTACTCATTTGTTATTTGATTGGATCATCAAAACTTATTAGTGTGAAAACATCTACATTTTGATGTTTTTTTCTGTAAAATAATGCGCACTGATGAATTGTGCAAAATAAGTCTAGAGGAATATTATTAAAAGAGGGTGAGTTTTAATTTCATGTTCAAGCACACACAAAAAACAAACAGCTATTTAAAATATTGATAAATAGGTTCTACGAAGACTCTGAATCTAAATCAGGTGTGAACAGACCTGCTGAATGGTTTTGGAGTCTTTGGGGGGACTCTCTCTCAGCGGGACCTTTCCAAAGAGTTTCCATCCTGGTGCACTCTGGGCCTCCCTCTGCTTTCTGGAGAACAGACTTCTGCCAAAGACATCATCACAGAGCATCTGTCAAACCTGAAAACACTGCTCCGACAATGCACAAAAATAACTGCACGAGCCAGTTCTGTTTTTGGCGTGAAGATGACCCTGATAGTGTAAGTCAGCGACTTGAGAAGAACACCACTATAGCCTGTGAACTGAGATAAACACAAGCTGATTCAAAAAGAATTATAAAAAAACCGTGAAGCATGAAATGTGAAGAAATGTTCCTCTTTTGCAGGCGCTGCCAGAAACACAGCTGTTGAGAATGAGATGTGATCTGCGACTGAGCTGTAGCAAGCATCTTGAAATATGAGGAAATAGTTCAACCTTCCAGGCAGATCGGTAACCAGAAGGAGACAGACTCTTGGTCAAAACCTGTTTACCTTTCAAAAAAAATTCTTGAAGACAAGTGTCCTTTGAGAAGTTTCTTTTTACCATAATACACTGATCTGTTAAAGGGACAGTCCAGCTAAAAAAAAATTTTTATCACTATTTACTTAACCCATGAAAAACTAAATGTAGAAAAATATCTGACCTGCAAAATTCCATGCAGTGAAAGTGGATTATTATTTATGAGATTAAAAACAAAGGCTAGCACTTCTTATGGCACTTTTTAAAAATCCTTTTGAAGCTTGAAAATAAACACACACGTATATCTGTGCGTACTGTGTGTATACACACACACATATATATATATATATGTATAAAAAGACACAGCATATATTTTGAAAATATTTACATGAATTTATATTCATATTTATTATATGTTATATAAATATATTTAATATATAAACAATCTTTTTAATACATGCATGTGTTTTAATATATACATATATGAATAACAAATATACTTATGTAAACAAAAACATTTATTTTTGATGCAATCTATCATGATTAATTGTTTGACAGCACTAATACATATTGTACATATGTGTGTGTGTGTTTTAAACTATATATTTTTTATTATTAACATACCTATTTTGTCAATAATTCCTACATCCTCTAATTAACTTTCTGATAGGTTCAACATAATATGTGTTTGTGGTTCTCATATTTAGCTAAAGCAGTATTTCATATGAAGTAAAGCTGTATAGCATTACAATACCTGCTGAAGATCTCAGAGATGCCATGTTTCCTCTGGCTGAGAGTCAGATCTGCGACAGCAACACTCAACACCCCAGGGATGTTGTCTGGGGCGCTCTGACGCCGGCTGATCTCATAAGTGTTCCTGGGTTTCAGACTCACGTCTGTGAAGCTCAAGTCATCAGGTCTATCTGATGTGGAAAAGGTCTCATCATCATCCGGACTCAGAGGAGCAGAGTCAGTGTTGAGGAAAGTGCTGGAAGAAAACGTCCTGAGAGAGTGTTTCAGAGTTGACGGGTCACTTTCAGAACAACTTCTGGTGTCGTTTTGGGAGTTCGAGTAATCTTCCGGGCTGGTATTTCTGTCTTCAGCTGCATCTTGAGGTGGAGGAGAAGCGACAGCATCCAAAGCATCACCTCTGGAGTCTGCCAACAGTTCTCCGTTCGCAATCACATCGTCATCTTCTGAATTCAAGTAGCTTCCTGCAGGATGAGATGACTTAGAATCGTCCCGCTCAGTCACTTCACGTGAACTGTGGCCTGCATGTCCGTTTGGGAGCTTAGTGCCACATGGCTGGTTACTGATCTGATGCTGTACTTTATCACATGACTCCAGCGCCTCGTGGTCCTGGCTGCTCTGTAATTGGGCTTTCTCTCCCTGCGTTGTTCCAGTGTGGGAGAACATGCCTTGCATTATGTTTTCCTGCCTGTCTATAACATCTGCGATGCGCGGACCGCCTTCCTCAGCACCCCTGCCTCCAGAGGAAGATGACTCCACCATCAGCTTCACAGGTGATGCCCACAATGCTCGGAGATGACACGGCTCTTTTGGACCCCGCTGGGTGGATAGCCTAAAATAAACCAATTTGTAAATTAGATCACAGATGTTTTGGGACATCTGAGTCAGTACATTCCATTCAGCTTTGCTGAACATCATAATCACATTTAGAAAGTTTGCTTCAGTATTTCGAGCACTGATTCAGAGTTTCTGAACATCAGAATGTTTGAAATACATTTTATTCAGTATTTGGGCATCATAATTGCGTTTGTAACATTTGATTCAGCATCTTAGATTTGGAATGTTTGATTTGGTAATTTGTTGGTTTATTAATTCTATTTGGAATGTTCAATTGGAAAACATCATAATCAAATTTGGAATGTTCAGTATTTGAAGACTGACAGAACATCTGGAACGTTTAATATTCCATTCATCTTAGCATCCTTTCAGAATGAAGTTTTGAATGTTTAATTCAGTACATTCTTATATCATTATTCAATTCTGTTTTGAACAAAATTCAATTCAGTATATTAAAGCATAAGTAAGTTTTTTTTTGGCCATTGTTGTAGCTACATGTAGATACGTTTAATTCGAAATGTATGATCATTTGCAATACTCTATTTAGTATTTTGAGGATCATAATTAATAATAAAAGCTTAGTAGAGCATCAGAATTAAGTTTGGAACATCTCATTCAACATTGTGTTGCACATATTTCACTTGTAATGTTGAATTGGTACATCAAATTCAGATTTACGTTTTTATTTGATCGTTTAATTCAGATTTGTTGAACATGGATCATAATCGCGTTCAGGAAACTCTATTTAGTCATTTAGTGCATGATAGAACATACATCCGCGTATTCGATTCAGCTTAGATTAGATGAGCATCAGAACCCTTGATTCAGCATTTTGAGGCATGACAGGTCAAATTTTAATTCAGCACGTTGTAATAGAGCCATAAATGCTGTCTACGTAGACTAGCTCTGATACTGCATTACTGTCAAAATAACATAAGAGCAAGTGACTGTAAGTTACATACCCATCGGCCGCAGCCCAATTCCTGATAGCAGCACAAATGACCTCCTCTTTTAAACCATCCAGTAAGGAGTGTTACTATCTCAGTTTGCACTCATATAAAGGAAATATGTCTGTACAGGTTCATCCTCGGTCTTTTCCATCTCATTCAGAATGCTCTTGTGGATTGACAGCCGAAGCGCTGTAGTTCAGTGTTGTTCTCCGCTCTTCTTTCACCATGACGTCTATTCACACCGTCTTCCACCATATTAACAGGATTAATATTAATAGTACGCAAATACCGTGAGTTAATAGGCATGCCCGATGAAACATCAAAGGTTTCCTGTCTCAGACCGGTAGATGACCGTATCCTGACCGTGATCCGAAGCCATCTTGAAATTCCAGTGACGTCATTCGTTGGTTACTAACCGGAGAGTCCACGCGCCCCCTGCTGGACAAACCCAACAACACACCATCAGAAGACGCAGGCTACACAGAGAAGTATCGTACTGTACGTACACGACAGACACGAACAAAATGATTGCACGGCTGCACAATAAATTGTTAAATTGTGCTTCACAACGTAATTTCACACAACTGTTAACGGCAGGCTGAAACTAGTCATCTTTCAGTCACCAAAAAATAAATAAATACATCTACCTTCACTAACTGTATCAGTGTGAATTCATTGAGTTCCTCTGTTCACACAATCACTACAAAAATATAATGATTGCTCTTAGTCTGAAGCACAGAATTTTAGACTGATCAATCAATAGATTAGCAGACAGACGAAGAGAAAGAGAGAAAGAGAGAGAAGGAGAGGTAGATAGATAGATAGATAGATAGATAGATAGATAGATAGATAGATAGATAGATAGATAGATGATAGATAGACAGATGGGTGACTAATAGATGAATAGATGGATGGATGGATGGATGGATGGATGGATGGATGGATGGACAGACGGAAGACAGGTAGATAGATAGATAGATAAATAGATAGATAGACAGACAGACAGAGAGAGACAGATAGATAGATAGATAGATAGATAGATAGACAGATGGGTGACTAATAGATGAATTGATAGATGAATAGATGGATGGATGGATGGATGGATGGACAGACGGAAGACAGGTAGATAGATAGATAGATAAATAGACAGATAGACAGACAGACAGAGAGAGACAGACAGATAGATAGATAGATAGATAGACAGACAGACAGACAGATAGATAGATAGATAGACAGACAGACAGACAGACAGATAGACAGATAGACAGATAGACAGACAGACAGACAGACAGACAGACAGACAGACAGATAGATAGATAGATAGATAGACAGATAGATAGACAGACAGACAGACAGACAGACAGACAGATAGATAGATAGATAGATAGATAGATAGATATGATAAAATGATATGTTTAAGTATATTTTTT
>JAUCMR010000024.1:591766-602995 GCA_032357425.1 Enteromius argenteus
ATAGATAGATAGATAGATAGATAGATAGATAGACAGACAGACAGACAGACAGACAGACAGACAGATAGATAGATAGACAGACAGACAGACAGACAGACAGATAGATAGATAGACAGACAGACAGATAGACTGATTGAAGTATAGCTGCTTTATATTTAGTTTCTATTTCTTTTTCTATTTAGTTTTCTGTAACTCAGTAAACACACTCACACTCAGTAATGTCGAACCCTAGTGAACCGATCTCCCCTCTCTCTCTCTCTCTCTCTTTCTCTCTCTCTCTCTCTCTCTCTCTCTGTGTGTGTGTTTACAGCGGAGAGAGTTCTGCCCCATTCCCTCCATTCAGCAGGAGCACGATGATGGCACTTTGTAAGAAGACTACATCGGGTTCTTTCGGAAAAGAGCTTCCCTGGAAAACAGAGGGACTAGTGACGTGAGGAGCCACTTGAATATGACCTATCTGCTCTGGGTCCAGAGGAAGCCCCATGGAGAGCGATGGTGCAGAAAGGGACAGCTCCGGTGTAGGTGTCCGCGCGCTGACGGGCTGCGCTCTCTGCGCGCTCATCCTCTCCACGCTGCTGGGCAACACGCTCGTGTGCGCCGCTGTCATCAAATTCAGACACCTCCGATCCAAAGTCACCAATTTCTTCGTCATATCCCTCGCAGTTTCCGATCTCTTCGTGGCTGTTCTGGTCATGCCGTGGAAAGCAGTCTCTGAGGTGGCCGGCTGCTGGCTCTTCGGGAGCTTTTGTGACACTTGGATAGCTTTTGATATCATGTGCTCGACGGCGTCTATCCTAAACCTGTGCATCATCAGTTTGGACAGATACTGGGCCATATCAAGCCCCTTCCGTTACGAGCGCAAAATGACCCAAAGGATGGCGTTTATAATGATTGGGATGGCGTGGACGCTTTCCGTTCTGATCTCTTTCATTCCGGTCAGACTGAACTGGCACAGGGCTGAGGACCACAGCGCGCCCTTGAACCTCACTGTCACCTCGGAGGACTGCACGGCGACTTTAAACAGGACTTATGCTATCGCATCTTCACTGATAAGCTTTTACATCCCCGTTATCATCATGATAGGAACATATACGCGGATCTACCGGATCGCGCAAACGCAGATCCGGAGGATCTCTACTTTGGAGAGGGCAGCCGGGCACATGCACGACTGCGCGAGCGAGCAGTCGCTAAAAACCACGTTTAAGAAAGAGACCAAGGTGTTAAAAACGCTTTCCATCATCATGGGGGTGTTTGTGTTCTGCTGGCTGCCCTTTTTCGTCCTCAACTGCATCGTGCCGTTCTGTGACCTGGACACTCTTGGAGACTCCCTGTGCGTGAGCAGCACAACTTTCGACATCTTCGTGTGGTTCGGCTGGGCCAATTCCTCGCTCAACCCGGTCATCTACGCGTTCAACGCGGATTTCCGCAAAGCCTTCAGCACTATTCTGGGCTGCAACCGGCTCTGCGCGTCTTCCGCGGTGGAGACGATGAACTTCACCAACGAGCTGGTGTCCTACCATCACGACACCACTCTGCTCCAGAAGGACGCGCAGGGCGTTTCCAACCCGCAGTGCCTGGTTCTGGTCCCCGGTCATCACGGGGAGCACGTGGACTTACCTTTCGACAAGGTCTCGGTCGTGTCCGATTCGTCTCGTATCCAGCGGAACGCGCTTCTGCCCGCCCTAGAGCAGCAGGAGGGAGAGATGGAGATTTCCCTGGACATGATGCCCTTCACCTCCGCAACACTGAGCGACTGCTGTGGGATTCCAGGTCAAATCGAGGACTGTTGACCTCATTTCGTTCCATACGAACTTATTTATAGCATCAGAATTAATATTCATATGATATGACCTCATTTCATTTTCCTTTACAATTCTAAAATAAAAATACTTAAATGGCTTAAATGCAAAATGTATGTATTTAAATAGAATGTAAAATTTGCTTCTATTTGGATTACATAAAACAAAATCTTCTGAATCACAGCATCTTAACTGTTTCATTCATGAATGACTGACTGACACTCATCACAAGATTGTTTTTTACATTTTTACAATTTTAGATGCAATTCAAGGACATAAATCCTAAAGCAACTGTAGTAGTAGTTGAATTATGCGTATTTATGCGACTTTGGAGCCCCACACAATTGAGTGGAATTCGTTGATGTCCTCCGTATTTCTTCAAACTTACACCTATACTCCAAGAACAGATGTTTTAGGGGGAAAAAGCAAAGAACAATTTCGAAATTTTTAAAACTGATATTTCATGGCAAATTGGTAAACCATAAACTGCCTTAAATTTAGGCCTACATTTATTTGTGGAGTTTTCATCAATATTAGTACGCTAATCCAAATTTACAAAGTTACATTTATTTAGTATGAAACATAAGTTTTATTTTGGTAAAGTAATCTAAGTCATTTTTGGAACCTGAAGAAAATGAAAGCTGATGTCCAAAAGTGCAAGACCTGTAGAGAAATGTGAAATTGTAGTACATAACAATTTGAATGAAAGTTGAATGGAAGAATGAATGTGAAAACCTGATGATCATGTTAAACGAGTTCATAGTTTGAGAATGATCCAAAAACCTTCTGTACGAAGTCACGTGATCGGTGTCTCAAATTTGATTTTCTCATTTGATTTGTGACCTAGAAAGAGCATATGTTATTTTTTTTTATATGTTGTATTTCCCCTATATGCTATATATATATATTATACTGTTTATATACAGTTCATTTGCAAAAGCAGATAACTCAGTTTTTAACAATTCTCAAAAATCATGTTTTTTATTGTTCATTCCAATTAATCTGCAGTTGTTGTTTTTTTGTTGTTGTTGTTGACTAGGTTAAAAAAACAAACAAAACATAACAGAGTTATTTTTCCCCCTAAGGTTTTATATTTTGACTGAAAGATTTTAATGTGGTCTCAGAATTTTGGAGCCCAGCTGAAGACGACGTAAATATGTTGCTTACTGCTAATGTGAGATTGTACAGCTAGTGTCACAGTTCATTTTAAATATGCTTTATAAGTATATAATAAGAAATGTTCTTCCCCAAATACACAATAACTGTCTCATTACATACTGACCTGAAAAACAACAAGTTTGTCAACAACAAATGTTATTCTGCGCATTTTTGATACAAAACAACACAAGATTATCTTACATTTTTTTTGACATTATTCTGTTTTTCATGCTTTTTAAACAGATCACATAATGCTGTGTGCTGCACAAAACTGCTATAAATACCGTTATAAAATACGTTTCTGCCATGTTAAAAGAGTTGATAAAACAGGAAAAAGTATAGAGTGGGTCTTTGTTGTGTTTAGATGCAAATCTGAAGAGGCTTGTTAGAGATAATTGCTTACTTAATTACCACAGTTATTAGGAGATGAAGTATGCTGTTGTAATAGGTGCCACTTGAGAGCAAAAAGTAGAGAAAGGAAATTTCGAGTCCTAATCAATGAAACCTGCACACGCTTGCACACACACACACATACATACACGCACACACTCCCAAGTAATTTCGTGGAAAGTTTGAGGTCATATTGTCCTGTGTAAACTCTTGAACTTGACAAAAAGCTATTAGTTCGACAAATTATTCATGTTGCGGTTCCATTTTTCGTTCAAGGTAATGACTGCTTGTGACGAGGAAGGGTTTAGGAACAAGCACAAGGAGAAATAAAGAGCTGGAACAAAAGTAATTGGATGCTAAATTTACCTGGCTTCACAGTAAGAGCTGATTTGAGTCTGTTTGCTGAGAGTGTGCTTCAGATTACAGTAATCCACAAAATATACTGAACTGATACTTCTACAAACAATTGTTTAGTTTAAACACTTTAGTGATGAATTTGATGCAGCGTTTTGCTTCAGAAGACAGTTTTGTGGATTACATCAGCTGTTTGGTCTCTTATTCTGACGGCACCCATTCGCTGCAGAGAATCCATTGGTGAGCAAGTGATGGAATGCATTTTTAGCAAATGTTTTGAGTGAATAATTCCTTTAAAGGGTTAGTTCACCTCAAAATGAAAATTCTGTCATTAATCACTCACCCTCATACCCTTCGCTCATCTTCGAAACACAAATAAAGATATTTTTGATAAAATCAGGCAGGCATCTGAGCCTCCATAGACAACAATACAACTGAAATGATCCAGGTCCAAAAATCTTGTGAATACATTGGTAAAACAACTTCAGTTGTGTGATACAAGGAGAATACTTTTTTTGTGCAAAAAAACAAAAATAATATAATTAACTCAACCATTCTTCTCTCAGATTTCATCAAAAATATCTTTACGTTTTTGGAACGATATAAGGGTGAGTAATTAATCACAGAATTTTCAGTTTGTGGTGAACTAACCCTTTAAGCCACATTATTTATGTAACACCCAGAAAGCAGTAGTTGTTATTGGTTTCTAAAAGACTAATCCATGTGATTTGAAGCATGGTAAATTTAAAGGACAAAACCCTCCAATATATTAAATCTGTTTTGATGTGCACTTCAAGCTGTCTTGAGTGATGTTCTGTAAAGCAAACCTGCTGCAAAACTTACTTTGTGTCAGCACACACAGATTTGAAAGCTATTATTTGTCCATATGGCAGAAGAAATTGGCTTCTTTGGGGCTGGAAAAGAAATGAATTGAAAGCCTCATGTGCTTGACTGAAATTGCTGAGCTGAAATGGTGTGAACAGCAAAAAGATCCACTGAAAAAAAAAAAAAAAACACAATAATTTGTTTGGTCAAATTACAAAAACAAGCCTATTTTAAATTAAAATCTGCTAAACAAGTGTTAGTAATATATTAATATCTCAGATTCTAAAATAATTACAATTACGTTAGATCAACTGTACCTTGAAATAACTGTACCCTGTTCATAAAACCAATATCACTCATATGTAAAGAATGACTGGAAAATGCACAAACAGGTTCTTTTAAGCATTGCATTTAAATCGAGTGCACTGTTTGTGTCAGAATTTTAGGCAGGTGAATGTGAAGAAAGCATCTTTCAGACAGCACTATACTGTAATGGATTTGGAAGTGCATCATGATCCCCAGTATAGGGGAAAAATTGGAGGTGAAAAGCCTTTGTGAGAACTGATGCATCTGCTGTCTACAGGCACTTAATATTTACCCAGCACCCTCAAGCTTATTATTCTTATGAATGGTGTAAACACAATACATATCAGAATATAAAAGGTTATTAAACTCTCATAACACTGAAGCTCTTTGCCAATTGAAGAAGCGCTCAGGGATTCTCAGCAACAGACGCGTTCATATTATTCCATCCAGACTCAAACACCACATGACACGAATCACAGGAAAGGAAACGTCAGATCAGAGCAGGTTGCAGACAATCACGATTCGGAATGAAGCAGTTGAGTCGATTTGTTTCATCATCCCAGCTGTGAATTTAGTAACATGTAGTTCAGCTAGGTATTTTTTTACAGTATTTATGTGACATTCTCAGGGGAACGTGGCAATAAAAATAGCTCAGTAATGAAAAATTGTCAAGGTTTTTCTGGAGAACGGTGTCAAACATCAACAATCCTTTGTGCTTTTGTAGTCTACTTTTTAGCATTCTACCAAAATAGTGACATATGTAACACATACTGGTCAAGCTCTGTATTCTATTAGAATTTCCACCCTCTATAAAAACCTAACAGGGTGGAAAATTAAGCTAAATTAGCTGTAGTTTTTTTCAGCAATTAACATTTTGCTCTCTAACCTTGAACATAACGTTTATAACCATGTCAGATATGTTGTCCACAATATAGCCTAACACGGTGAACTTTAAGAGTGGGACAAGCAAGAGTATATTTCAAAAACGTAAAAGAAAATACAAGTGAGAGGTGACATTTACTGCACCTCCATTTGTAGAGTTAAATTCCAGCGGGGAAAAAAAGAACAATGTCACATCTTGAAAAATGATCTCAGTGGAATTGTAGTCTATTCTGGAAGGCAATGAAGTACATTCTAACAGGGTGGAACTTGAGTTTAGAGAGACAGTGTTACGGAAGCAGACTCTACACAGGAGGTAAGTGAGAATAACAAGTTTATTTAGCACAGCAGAGTATGGACAGAGAAGATCAGATAGTTTCAGTTCGTTACGGCAGAGTAATAGAGATCTCTTTATCTTTTGCAGGATCGTCGGAGTAATGAAGACACCAGGAGACGGAGGAGACACGTTGGAGCAGAGAGACAACCACACACCACAAACACTGGGACTTTCTAGGAACACAAGAGACAACCTGAAATGAAGGAGAACAAGGAGGTAAGGACAGGGTAAGTATTTCAGTAGTCACAGTTCAAGGAGTACAGGATTGAGTCCACTTCGTAGAAACAAGACACTGAGAGGTGGTGTGTGGTTATATAGGGCTGGTGATTGCAGTGATGATGAGGTGCAGGTGAGGCTGATTAGAATTCTGGGGCAAGTGAACGCTGGGGCAAGTGAACGCTGTGGTTGGCTGAGGGTAGGGCCTGGCAGATCTGTAACAGATAGTACATTAAGAAAATTGTACAAAAACAAATATACTTTCCCATGATTTATATGAGTATGGCGTTTAGCAATAACAATTAAAAAATATTTTGTGATGGTTATCATTTCATGGCTTATATTTATAGGGAAAGTTGATTACTTTGCATATATCAATTAAAAGGTTTGCAAAAAACGATATAATATTTTTAATGTCTATTATCTCTGTTTAGGTATAATATAGGTATAATAAAAAAAATATATATAGGTATATTAATATATATATAATTTATATAAAAAAGAGTTGTGTCACAGTCAAATATGATCCTATACTAAGCATATGTGAATGGAAGGCTTATTTATTCAGTGTACATTTTCAATATGTGCAATTAAATTGTTAGCTAGAAGCTGCAATATGGACGAACTTTTGTAATGAACTTCACCATATAGAATCCAATGCACTGATGCAAAACATTCAATGCAAAGTTTCCATGCTTAAAAGCACTAAAAAGGGCTCATTGGGGCATATACTTATAAAATATGACTAGCCTTGAAATATAATTAAACTAACAGTGCAAGTGAAACATATGCAAGTGCAACATATGCAGTGAAATGCGAAGTTTAAAAACCTGTGCATTTATTTTGTGAGCCGTGTGACTTATTTAACCAAAACATGACATCTCCCTGAATAAATGTCTGATGTTATGCAAATGAAAGCGTAAATCAAAGGTCAGGTCAACGGATGATGTGTGTTGGAAGATTTTAAGACTGCAGAAAGGAACAAATGTTTACAGCAGTCAGTGGAAATGAATGCAGCAAACTGAGCATTGAGAATATGCTTAAAATTCATTCCCACACTGTACAGAAGGCTTCTTGTTAAAAAAACATGTCACTTCTCACCTCTCAAAGGTCAAGAAGAACTGGAACTGTATGCATGGTGCAAAACGCACAGCCGTCACAATGAAAAACAGGGTTGGGTGTCCAAGACATATTTAAAAAAAGACAAATAAAGACCTTCATGTATATATGCACCATTACCACAGTGCACATATGTGTTCTCATTATTGTAAAATGGAAATAAAGCATTGGTACATAATGATAGTATTTGCTTTATTGCCTTTTATTTAAGAATTGATAGTCTGATAACTGGTAAATATGAACTGGGTGTGTTTTAATGCTAACCACCAACACAATTCAATCTCTTCCCTTCTCAAGAGTAATACCGGACACTAGAAGACATCTGATGCACACTGAGATTTTGATTTCGTTCTGGTCAGGATTACATTCTACGCTGTCTGTCTTCCTTTTCCCCAAACACACTGTATTTATTCTAATGCAAATGAACCTCAGGTGTTGCTACCTGAATTCTAATCATTGCTTGATTCTAGTCTATTATTGAAGTTTATATCAAACGTTTGGAGCAGCTGGGAATGTCACCGTTTGACTTTATCACATCATCCATAGACATTACAGCTGCGGTGCATTGGTTTTTCTGAAATATATTAGTTCTCGTGCATTTGAGGAAGTTATCGTGATTGAAGTTCATACCAATTCATGAATATGAATAGTGACTAGTGCAGAACCTTAAAGGAATATTTCACTCATAAACAAAAATGTATGAAAATGTACTCTTCGGAAATTGATGAGGGATTGCAGAAATGTAGCATTACATCACTCTGCAGTGAATGATCTATAATAATCTACACCACTCCAGTCCATCAATTTATATCATGTGGAGAGAAAAGCATTTGCAAGCATTTCAGCTTTTTTCATTTCTGGGTGAACTGTTCCTTTAAATGTCTCTTATGATAAAATTACTATGAGGAAAAGATTTTCAATGAATAACATAAAGCTTCAAGAGACAGGGAACATAGTCACATACCATACTTACTGTATATAGCTTTTTTCTTTTTTGGAGCTTGACAGCCACATCTACGAAGTGTCATTGAAAAGAGTTGCATAAAGAAATTTCCCCTTTGAGAAAAAGCATGAGGGTGAGCAAATAATAACCTATAATATTATAAAAAACTTTATTCCTATACTGTTGAGACGTGTTTAGGCCCGATAGAAACACATGTTAATCCATATAACACAAGAGCAGCAAGACAGCAGCAGCGCTCCCTCGCCTCATCAGCAACAGTCAAAGAATTTCATACCTCTATTCCGCTCTTAAATTTGCATGTCAACGGGACCCACCCAGAAGCAGTTCACAGGAAGAGGACCCGGGATCCGTTGGGAAAGACTGATAACAGTGATGAAACGACACTCACAGATGCTTGCTGGTCCCTCGTGGGCCACACGGCAACCCACAACCCAATTAGATACACCATCCTACCCAACATCCTCTGAAATAATTCTGATTATATAAGAGCAGAGAACAACCAAACCAAACAAGAGGTGGAATTTCACAGCTGAAAATGCCGACAGGACCTGTGCTAGAGATTTGGGAAACGGGATGATGTCTCGCAGCATGCATCGTCCACATGCACAAAAGTGACTGTGTGCATGACAAATTTGTGCAAAACCTGAATTCTAAATGTTATTCAGTGATGCCATGTCAGGATCGCATTCTCTTTGAGGAATTTAGCATTGGATTGTTCAGTTTTTGCCTTATTATAAGCAGGAAACTACCTTTTTGCTACAGTGGAGCATAAGTGTTTTGAAATCCACTTCACGCTATTAAAAGTCCTTCGAAATGTGCTTCTACTACAATTAAATGTCTGTGATTTATGTGTTAGCACTGCTCACCCAAAAGATCCATCTGCACATTCACTGAAATCAGCCAAATTAAAATTAATGAATGTGTTTTCGCACCCATTTGCACTTTTTTTTTGATGAAAACAAGTCAGTGATTCGCCGGTATTGTTATGAAGCTACAGGAATACTTTTTGTATCCAAAGAAAACAAAAATAATGACTTTATTCAACAATTTGTCTCCTCCACATCACCATAGCGCCATTTTGAGAGTATCTGCTAGACACAAAATTCTTGCCTCTTCCTAACGTTACGATTGAACCACTGATGGCAGATTCACTATTCTGATGATGTCTTTCATGCTTTTCTGGACCTTGTTATTTACTTGGCAGTCGATGGGACAGTCACAAGTCTCCTGGGTTTCATCCAAGATATCTTAAACTGTGTTTAATTAAGCATTTATGGGTTTGAAACAACATGGGGGTAAGTGATCAATGACAACATTTCATTTTGAGGTGGAGTAACCCTTTAAACTTGAATTTGTCTTATAGTTAATGAAAACGACAACACTGATTCTGTTACTTTCCTGATTTTTAGTGTGAAGCTTCTAAAAGGATCTGTATTACATTAAACGCTACATAAAACAACATGACTATGCTTAAATCCTTGTCCGACAATAGAGGTCTGAGATCGGAGTATCAGTTTCCCTGATAATATTTCTGCATGTATTTTTTATCCGCTGTTTAGAATTAGAACTAGCGATGCCAGATTTTTAATGAACCACTCTTTTTATCTAATCAGGCCTGAAATTAATTGTGATTCAGGTCATTTTGTTTCATTTGAATGGTTCACTCACACAATGAATCATTTGCAGTGCCTGTCACGTTTGAGCTTCTGTTTACCGTACTTGATGTGCTATATAGACTGATGATGACCAGTCCAATATCATCTCCTAACATTGCCATGTATTAATGTGCGGGGAGATTAGATGGTAAGCAAACAATAATTTCTCGCAATCAACATATTGGATGCAGGAGAAATTGGCAATTGTATCTGAGCAAATTTAACAATGGCCAAATTGTTACGGACGGGCAGCTGGATCAGAGGATCTCATAATGTTTTGGCTCATCTGTATATTAGTTTTGATTAATGTTTAGGCTATGCATGAATAAAAGCCTGAGTGATTGGTTCATTTTATATATATATATACAGTATAAATATATATATATATATATTTACATTGATAGTTGCTTACTCTGAGAAGTTTTGAAAAAGAATCTAACCCACTTACCTAGAATTCTTTTTGAAGAGGTCACTGACTGTATAATTCAGTGAAGGTTGACTAATCTTTGAACAATGCAGTTATCTGCCTGTCTATATATCCCTCAGGATGAACTGATGGAGAACAAATATATGGATCTGCTGAGAACCGTTAGCTATGCTGAGCAAATTGAGCTTGAGCTGCTGTACTTTGTGATTCTTTTCTATTAAAATTTTGGGGTTAAAGAAGAAGACAAAGATGGTCAAAGATGGTCAAAGCAATATATTTTTGTGTAGATGGAAAATAGTGATAAATATATATATATATATACACACATATTAGTGCTGTCAAATGATTAATTGCGATTAATGAAATCCAAAATAAGAAATAAAGTTTTTGTTTACATTATATATATATATATATATATATATATATATATATATATATATCTGTACTTTATATATATATATATACAGTGGGTACGGAAAGTATTCAGACCCTGTTACATTTTTCACTCTTATATTGCAGTCATTGGCCAAAATCATTTAAGTTAATTTATTTTCCCTCATCAATGTACACACAGCACCTCATATTAACAGAAAAACACAGAATTGTTGTCATTTTTGCCAATTTATTAAAAAAAACAAAACTGAAACATCACATGGTCCTAAGTATTCAGACCCTTTGCTGTGACACTCATATATTTAACTCAGGTGCTGTCCATTTCTTCTTATCATCCTTGAGATGGTTCTACACCTTCATTTGAGTCCAGCTGTGTTTGATTATACTGATTGGACTTGATTAGGAAA
>JAUCMR010000024.1:603095-614441 GCA_032357425.1 Enteromius argenteus
TTTCATCATGATTTGCATGATGTAGGCCTAAGCGCGGTTGATTCAGAACCGTGGACAGAGCTGTTTGCCCTAACACTAACAACACTGACTGACACTTGCGTTTTGAACGAAACGGTTAACTAAGTAAACAATAGGTTTACTGTAAACCTATTGTTTTAAATGCACCAAAAGCGTTAAAGTCAGTCAGGGAGGATCGGAAAATAGGGCTCCCCCGAAAGCCACTTTGTAATTCGAACCCTGGTAGACATGTAGTTGTGAATTAATAAGAATTAGTTGACATGTACTTGACATGTAGTTACAAAGTCACTTATAGTTAGTAGCATGTCTAAATGGACTATTGAAATAAAGTGTAACCTATTTTTGTAGTCCAAACTGTAAGTTAGTATCAGCCTAATTTATTTATTTTCTCACTTTTGTGGCCAAAACAAAGCTGGTTTCTGTCTTGTTTTTGTCTTACACAAGTAGACCATTCCTGCAGCTCTCTCTAATGCATCATGAGCTGAGCACACACAGATATCTGTCTCTCCATGTTCGAGCGGGACACTCGCGTCCCCAGAAAACAGCTGTCCTGTGGAGTTACCATGATGACTGTTGAGTGAACCGAACATCGTTCTCAGATGACGTCTCTGTTCAGCTCTCTTCTCGTGGACAGGAGTAAGACCTCTAGTGCCACATTCAGAGCAGTTAGCTGTGTTAAGAACAACTTGAGATAGCTTGATATAGACACAGAGTAACACAGACTAAGGCCTGCCAGTGACTTAGAAGAAATACAGAGAGTTTGGAAACTTGCTTCTAAAAGCTATTATTAATCTTTAAATGTTAAAATACTCAAGGTACCCCTTTTTAGTCACTTTTCGACGTGAAGGGTCCTCCGTTGTTTTAAATAGGAAACCCTTAGTGTCAATATGCTGGCGCATTTTTTATTTTTTATTTTATCGTCATAATTAAAAGATATATTGGGTAAAAACATTGGCATTATTGCATATATGTAGGGGTGTGATTTTTCAATGTAAACAGTCAAAACAGTTTTATTTAAATGATATTATTTACACATTTATGAGCACATAACCCAACCCCTGCCCCTAAACCTACCATCTGCCAATAAAACACAAGATATAGCAGGCAGATACAACCACCGTCATCATTTATTAGACAGATATTAATATTCCAAGTCTTTTGATTCAAAACGATTAATTTGTGAGAGGAATAGATGCGGTCGCTGTCTTCCGTGTACTTCCTGTCTGTGAGCGATTTAAAAAAATGCCGCTTCAAGAATCCTTACATCAACGTTGGTTGTGAAATGGTATTGGCTCTTGTCCATCTCGTGACCGATTGCATCATTCTACCGGACGCGAGTATGTTTTCTGAATAAGATGTAAGCGTGTTAACGGAGCGGGATCATTTTTAGTGATTAAAACCTTGTGTTTTACTCTCTTCTTCACATAAAGTCTTTGTATGGCTTCAGAAGACTTGGAATGTGACACGACTTGTTTGTAATGTATTTATACTGCTTGTTTATGATTAGTTTGTGCAATAAATACCTGTAACTGCATTGGCCTGTGTGTGTTTATATTGTTCAGAGGTGGGTAGGTTTAGGTAGGGGTGGGGTTTGGTGCTCCAATAAACCTAAAAAAATATATAATAAATTTATATATGCATGCAAACCATTACATTACATTAAGCCAAACAACGGAGGACCCCTCACGTCGAAAAGTGCATAAAAAGGGGTACCTTGAGCGTCGAAAATCGACCCAAAACTGTTTTGACCAAGCGTCAAAATATGACGACTTGGAGTGAGACTGTGTTGATCCACCAGATCCATATGTGATCCCCATGATCTCAATCGCCACAGTGCATCATCAGCAGAGGGACCAGAACCGCAAGCCCACAGGCACAGGCACAATCCTCAGAACCAGTTTAAAATGCTTATGACCAGCTCAAACCAGCAGCACTACTTCAAAATATACCTAAGTGGCATAATTGTTCTGTTTTGTTTTGGGTTTTTTTAACAGGGTAACACAGTGTTTGCAGGTTATTTGTGCACCTTTAATAATATTGTTTTACAGAGACTACCTAGAGTACAGTCATTAAAAAGGACATCATTTTGAAGTACTTTTATGATTGTGGTTCTCCAGGAGACATGTACATGAAGTGCTCTTTTCTCATTAGGGAAAAAGAAACATTTCTGAATTGTCTGAGCTGTACTTACCTAATTAATGCCTTTGACATCTTCTCTTACAGCCTGCACACCTTTGAAGGGACTCTCGTTATGGATGGAAAGGAGTTAGAAAACGGACAGTTTTATGTTGCTGTTGGCAGAGACAAATTCAAAAAGCTTCCATACAGTGACCTGCTGTTCAATAAACCCATCGGCATGAAGAGAGTGAACGGGTGAGTGAAAGACAGCATTTTCACTAAAGATGAAGCATGTTTTCAAGCAGAATGTGACCGAATGTGATTTCAGGTCTAAAGCTGCGTCGTTACCGCCGATTTACAAATACAGAAGACAGATTGGAGATGTGAGTACAAAAACATTATAATAACAATTGTTTGCATTGGGTTTTCAAGTGTTTAATCATTGAATATTTGTGTTGTGAGGTGGGGAACCATCATCTGAGCAAGTCTGAGTGTGAACAGGAGAAGAGCAGTCCTCCGGCGCAGAGCTCTAAAGAGCAGCTGTCCTATATAGTCAGAGAGATCTCACAGGCCAAACTCATGAACATACGCAAGAAGAGGAGTGAACTCACAGCTTCACAGGAGACTCAGGACCACGGTAAGACATCAGCACTTCATCTGAAAGCATGACATTCATATCATATGGAGCATCTGCATGTCAAAAACAGCATGTGAAACTAGAGGATATACATTTACATTTTTTCATTTAGCAGACGCTTTTATCCAAAGCAACTTACAAATGAGGACAATGGAACCAATTGAAATCAACAAAAGAGCAATGATACGCAGGTGCTATGACAAGTCTCAGTTAGATTAACACAGTGCACATTATATTATATAATAAATCAAATCAAAACAGATAGAAGAAGAAAAGAAGAATTGAGTAAGCTAGTGTTAGTGGCTTTTTTTGTTTTTGTTAACTGTATACTAAGAAAGAAAAGGAATATATAGAATAGAGAAGTGCAATAAACAGTATATATATTACTGTTCAAAAGTTTGAGGTCAATCAGATTTTTTTTTCTTTACATTTCTGAAAGACATAACTTCTGCTCACCAAGGCTGCATTTACTTGATCAGTAAAATGTTTAAATATTAAAACAGTTTAAAGCAGCTGTTTTCTGTGTGAATATGTGTTGAAGTGCCATTTATTTCTGTGATGTTCAGCTGTATTTTCAGCATCATTACACCAGTCGTCAGTGTCACACGATCCTTCAGAAATCATTTGCATGTGCTGATTTGAAACAGTTTTACATTTACATTTACTATTTCAGGATTCATGTAATAGACAGTTTAAAAAAGCAGCATTTATTTGAAACGGAAATATTTCATAACATTATGAATGCCTTTACTTTAGTACATTTAATGCATCGTTAATTAATAAAAGTATTAATTTATTTGATGCTAACAAAACAAAAATGGTAACATTTTACAGTAAAGTGCATTAACTAATATTAACAGATGCATGTTTTAATCACATTTGTCATGACAAGATTAATACATTTGTTTGTTTGTTTTCATTGTTGGTTCATTTTAAATAGTGTCACCAATCAAACAAAATATTTCTGACCCCACACTTTTAAACATGAGACTGTTAGAAATAATGTGCAAAAATAAAAAAAAAACTGTACCTTTAGTTTGTCACCGTCTCGTCACCAATCTGATGGATTAAATCAAAATAAATAGGTTAAATAATACAACACTGTAAAAGATCATAAAGCTGACACATCTGTGAAAGTTTTTGTTAGTTTTGTCAAATTTTGTGATGAGTTTGTGTGTGTATCTGTGCATCAGATTCTCAGCAGTCAGCCACTATCCTCTGTTAACAGTGATGTAATTCTTTAAAGCTTTTAAAAGACGCTTCCCTGTGTGACCATGAGATGGCACTGCTGCTCTGTGTGTGTGCTGCTCACACGCTTGCTGTGGCATGAGAGGGATTACATCATGCTCCTCACCGCCATCACCATCATCATCATCATGTTTCCTCAGATTGCAGCCGGAGGTGTGCGATCAGCGCCACGCTCCACTGCACGTGTCTCTTTCCACAACATCTCACCAAGTGATGACATTTCAGTGCAAAGAGAGCCTCGCAGAGATCGCCCGCAAACGCTATTAGTCACGCTTCAGATTCTGAAAGAAATTTGATTCACACTTAAATTGATGCGGTGAAAAATAAAGATCAGGAATAAGAGGTTTGGCAGTGAAGGGTGTCGTGTAATGAGCAGCGTTTGATCTGGAGCAGGAGAGAGTGTGTGTGTGTGTGTAAGAGTGCAGAAGCGTCTCTCCCTCATTAGCACTCGAGGTCCTGCTGGTACCCAGGTGGCCCGATACGAGCCTATTAAATCTCCATGGTGTTGAAGTCAACAAAAGCACATCTCTTCTCTTCTTCATGTTTCCATTTCTTGGGCTGAACATGATTCTATGTAAAATCATTCTTACGTAATCTGTTGTAATATCATATCTTATAAGCAGTGTTGAGGAAAGTTACTTTTGAACTACAATATTGCACTACAAAACTCTGCTACTTGGTTACTTTCTTTTATAGAAAGTAATGTATAGAGTTACTTTTTGTCTCGTGTGCTGGGCTTGCATGTTTGTTTCTTTAATAATAAAAATTCACAAAAGTTGTATTTTTGTCCAGTGTAAAGGCCTTTTCCCACCAAAAGTGAAACGAATGAGCCTCAGGCTGGAGGACAGGAGAGCTCTCAGTCAGTCAATGGGAAAACAAACTGACTTGCATTAAGTATTTAAAAAAAAAATGTAAAAACGTTACTTTACTTTACTTGAAAAAGTAATCTGAACTCCCAACACTGCATATATAAGCCACTAATAAAACTAACCGTTTAGAGAATGAATGTGCGAGTCCCAGGATAAATTTTGTCTATGGTAAAATATTTAGTCTTATATCCTACCTTAATATTCAGAGCCATCTATAAGTAAGTGTGTTTGGGAAGACCTGTTTTTAGAAAATAAACACTCAAAAAATGACTGTAATTCTCTCATACAAATAGGTCAGTTTTTTTAGATTTATTAAATAAGAAAACAATTTAAGCACTTGTTTTATGTCTGAGTGAATCAGAATGTTTGAACGAATCAGTTGAGTGAATCATTCAGAGACAGACATCTGTTTCGTTCCTGTGTGTCTGAATCACATGCTCTTTTAAATATGTAATTACTTCATGACCTTTAGAAAGTATGTTGTGTATAGTATAACTTTTCTAGTATTTACATGTGTCTTGGATTTACTACATTTTGTTGTCATGGCCATGTGACCTACAGTACCAAACATATTTTATGTGTAAAAGCATACTTTTTTAGCATAAGAATGATTTTACACAGACAATAGTGCTTTTTTTTACATGAATGGAGATTGTGATGGCTCTGATTTCTAAGAACATATTCACCAAGGTTGCTTTAAGTGATTTGAGTGTGACAGAATCAAACCAATTACCAAATGGTAATAGTGAGTCGGTTTAACCATTTCATATTGTAAATTAATGAAGTTTCCAATGTCGCAAGATAAATGTCTGTGTTTGATTCCTTCATGCAGCATATAGGGTTACAGAACCATGGAGTTTAGTTGGCTGTTCAGTGCTCTGTGATGTAATCTCCAGCATGACTAGTCCTGTATTATAGCACTGTTTGTGTCCAGGTGTCTAGAGCAGTGTTCTTGAGTTTCAGGACAGAGACAGAGAACATACAGATCTGTGCTGACATACTTGGTCTAGATTAAATTACCCGTTGAAAGGACCGGCAAAAATGCATCACAAACTGCTTTTGTTACGATGGGCAGAATCAAAATTAAAATGGACTCAATATAAGGATGTAGGCAGTCATTTTGTGTATGTTGCAGTTGTCAGTATGCCAGTCTTGTGTTTATACTAATCAACGTCAAAGTCATGGGTTCAAAGCATAAGATGATAAAAATATTAACTTTTGATGCAACGCAAGTCACTTTGGATAAAAGTTTCTACCAAATGTGAAGGTTTTCAGCAAAGATGATCAAATGAATTTCATTTTTAAATGAGGAAAAATTACACAGTGAACCTTATTTAGTTGAAAAATAATAATTATGAATAAAATAATTTTTCTGCATGCTTTTAAAATGTCAATGATTTATAAAGACTGTTTTGAGTAAAGCTTATTCTTTAAAGCGTCACACTCAAGGCAGGCAGAACATTTAGTCTCTCTCGTGCTGATGAATATCCCTCTTTGATAAATAAACCGTCCATTAGAAGGCAGGAAACGGCGTGCTGGAATATAACACTATGTGCATACATTTGAATATCAATGATTTGCCGAGGATCTGACACCATTAACGACGGAGTCTAACAGATGGCTCAAGTGTTAAGTGAATGTAGGGCAAATTCTCCAATCACATGGCATAATGAAGTCGGAGAGGCTGAGGACGTGTGGATGTGTTTGAGAGAGGGAAGGAGGAATCGGTATGGACATAAAATTGTTTCGTAATTCCAAATAAATATATTATGATTAACAAATAAATGTAAAGCAATTGACAAAAAACCAAGCATGTTCTCAAAATGAATCTTGGAGTTGCACAAACATGAATTATATTTACAAATAATTAAAATTAGACTTGCGAATACAAAACATACTCACAAATATTTATTTTATCCTACAAAAACAACTTTGCCTGGATTTATATGTAAATCGCGTCCTGTGCATTTGTAGATCACTGCAGGTATTTGTGGTTAAGAAGAATTTCAAGCGTCAAAGACACACACTAATCCACAAATGGATGGACTCCACCCACCTTCTACTTAAGCCAATTAGATACCGGCCACATGTTGCTGACCAATCGGTGCATGTTCTCACTCCAACCAATCACGTTTTGCCTTACAATGCAGGGCAAGAGAGGTTTCCGTGAAATATCAGGGGTCAAAAAAGGCTCCGGTCGGTATTTAGGCATAGCGTGAGTGCATTACCAGCTGCAATCGTTTGTCAATGAACTATTAATACAAACTGAAATTCAAACATTGTATTGGTTTAATATAACAAATGAAGTGTACAATAATAATATAATTATTAAATGAAGCATTCCAGAAAATGTAAACATCCGTGAGGGTGGTTTGACCGGTTATTGCAGTGCAGAGGAAGAAGAAACCGTATCACCGTATGATTCTACGGTCACCACTTCAAGAATGACATCCACAACATAAGGTTCTACACTAGGTGAGATCTCTTACCTTATATACTTTACTATATTACTACCGAGCTCAATATAGGCTTAGTGTGATGGGTTTTTTTGTTGCCGTGGTTGCCTTTATTTAAAAACCTCTTCTGTGGGTCTGTACAATATGTGTTAATGAGTTAATACAGATTCACCCAAAAATCTAAATAAAGCTGTCATGTACTCTCCTTTACTGTGTGTCTTTGTAAACCCACATGGCTTTCTTTCTTCAGTAGCATAAAGAAATGTTATTTTAGTCTCACTCAGATATTTTTATTCAACAGAAGAAATTCAAACTAACTACTTAACTAAACTAATCTAGAATGACACTATGTTTTTCGTTAGAGTACTTGCATGTCAATACATTAAACACTTTTAAAGTAATCTTCAGGTTTAGTGTAGAAAAACTAATCAGCATTGTTATTACATTGTGTGGTGTGTTTTCTCAAAACATGTCTTGCATCCTAGATTTGAATATGTGGAACCATTCAGTGGCCTTTTGGAGAGTTATTGAACCTGCTTCCCACATAGTTTGGGTGACAGGACAGCTACGAGGAGTGAAGTTGGAATAACAAGCAATGCAAAGGTAAATATTGATTATATATTGTTTGTGGCAGAAAAAGAATGTATTTTTTCATGCACACGTTACATGCATGTATCATAAGTGTTTAAAATTTATTTTGACAGTGTCAGTCTCTGCAGCCCTTCGATGAGTTCCTCCGCTCTTCCACAGAGAGATCTTACACAAAACTCCTGGGATATATTCAGTTGGTTTTATATGTACAGACTAATCTATAAAACGTAAATTAAATTGAATGTAAATATATATAACTTTTATTTGGTTTCTTGGTCACCAGTCTAATCTAAACATGTAAATATAAACAAGTAGATTTGAGAATCTCTGATCCAGTGCAACAGGTACTAATTACTGTGCAATGGTATGTTTTTCTTGGAGTACTGATAGGTCAGGCAGATTGCCGGTGACACCACTGAAAAGTGTTCTCCTGAAATGAAAAGCAAAAAGATATGGTGTAAATTGACCATTAAAAAAAACAAATCTTCCACCACTGTCATTGCATGTCATTACATATTCAACTTGATTGATTTTTTTCCTGCTTGGACTAGTCATATTGTCACGCCGTAGGCGTTCTTGTGTTCCATGTTTTGATTTTGTTTCCATGTGCTCTGTGTTTACCTTTTGTCCCTAATGTCTCCCTTGTTTATGACTCCGCCCCGTTCATTAGTGTTCACAGCCGCGTATGTCCAGGTGTTCCCCATTGTCTCTGATTGTATCTTGTATTTAAACCATTCCCTTTGTCTTGTGTTTTGTTGGAGGTTAACGTTGCTATCGTGTATGTAGTTCGTCCTGTTTGCTTCGTCCAGTCTTCCTGTCCTTGAATAAATACTCTATTTAAAAGTATTTCTGCCTCAGTATCCTCCGTGTTCGCTGGCGAAGTTCACGGCTCGCTTCACCACAGCACGCTTCCGTGACACCGACTCTGAAATGTTTGAATTTTTAGAAAATTCAGATATACCCACCCTTAATCCGGTGCAGAAAACCTGTTTAGACGAGCACATACAAATAGCTGAAATTTTAAATGCAATTTCAACAATGCAGAATAAAAAAAAACCCTGGCCCTGATGGCTACCCGATATATTTTTATAAGAAATTTGCAGATAAACTAGCCCCTATTCTTCTTGAAAAGAAAAATGTCCTGGAATCCTGGAAAATGTAACTCTTATAGGCCAATTTCTCTCCTAAACTCCGATATTAAAATCCTGGCAAAAATTCTTGCTTTACGATTAGATAAAGTAATAGAAAATTTGATTTCAAAAGACCAAACAGGTTTTGTCAGTGGCCAACATTCTTTTAGTAATATCCGGAGATTGCTAGGGGTAATCCACTCATCTAAACTTTCCCAAGACTCTGTCCCTCACGTAGTCATTTCACTAGATGCTGAAAAAGCATTTGACAGGGTGGAGTGGAAATATTTATTCTCTGCGTTGGAAAGATTTGGTTTTGGCACACAGTTTCTCTCATTGATTAAATTATTATACTTCTCCCCTAAAGCGTCAGTAATCACAAAAAGAGTACGTTCAAAATCATTTCCCCTATCGAGGGGTACAAGGCAAGGATGCCCTCTTAGCCCTTTACTCTTTACTTTAGCCATTGAGCCCCTATCCATAGCGTTAAGATGCTCACAGCATTTCACAGGTATCAACAGTAGGGGCATAGAGAACAGAGTATCCTTATATGCCGATGATATGCTGTTGTACCTTTCAGATCCGATTATAGGTATTCCACATGTAGTTAAGATACTAAATCAATTTGGAAATTTCTCAGGTTATACGTTAAACTATTCAAAAAGTGTCCGTTTTCCCACAAACAAAAAGGGCCTCCAAATCTCAAAAAAGGACATACCTTTCAAATTGTCTCTATCAGGTTTTAAATACTTAGGGATAAATATCACACAGGGATTCACTAACCTTTACAAAGAGAACTTTGCCCCTTTAATTGAAAAACTAAAACTAGACCTCAAAAAATGGAACTTGTTGTTTCTTTCCCTTGCAGGGAGAATTAACTGTGTAAAAATGAACATCTTACCAAGATTTCTGTTCCAATGTATCCCCATTTTTCTATCTAAATCTTTCTTTCAGAATTTAGACAAACTGATCTCATCATTTATATGGGGTGGAAAAACACCTAGAATTCGGAAGGAATTTCTCCAAAGACCAAAAACTCAAGGTGGATTAGCACTTCCTAATTTCAGGTATTACTATTGGGCCGCAAATATCTCAAAAGTACTTTATTGGCTTGAGAACCACAAGGATGTCTGGTGTATTTCAGAGTCGAACTCTTGTACTTCCTCATCTCTACCTGCTTTAGCTTTATCCAAATTGCCCCTTTGTATTTCACTGTATGCTCAATGCCCAATTGTAGTAAATACCCTTAAGATTTGGTTCCAATTTAGACAATCTTTTGATTTTAAAGATTTTTCCACAGCTAGCCCTATATGCAAGAATCACTTATTTCTTCCCGGTCAATTGGACTCAGTCTTTAGTCAGTGGCAACAGGCAGGCCTTGTTAAATTCAGTGATCTCTTTATTGATGATGTCTTCACCCCATTCTCCACTCCAAAAATACACATTGCCAAGATCACATTTGTTTAGATATTTTCAAATTCGACATCTAATCCAAAACTATTGTCCCACATATCCCTCCATTCCTCCGAGTACAGGATTTGATACGGTTTTAAATATTCCCTTACATTTGAAGGGAGTAATTTCTAATGTATATAACACTTTAATGTCAACAAAAAATATTAATCTAGATAAAATTCATGCAGAATGGTCAAAGGACTTGGGAGTGGACATATCAGAGGAAACCTGGAACGATGCATTATTGAGAGTAAATGGAACAACCTCCTGTACCCGTTTAGGTTTAATTCAATTCAAGGTCCTCCACAGACTTTATTACAGCAAGGTTAGACTTTCCAAGATATACACCAATGTAAGTGATATATGCGAGCTTTGCCACTTTGCTAAAGCAGATCTGGCTCATATGTTTTGGGCATGCCACAGACTGTTTGATTACTGGACAACTATATTTAAGACTCTGTCCAAGGCATATAATAAAGACATCAATCCTAGTTTTGAAATGGCTGTTTTTGGAGTACTTGAGCAAGGCACAGTCATGTCTAATAATCTCCAAGACGCTTGTGCCTTTGCGTGCCTTTTGGCTTGGAGAAGAATACTGCTTGATTGGAAATCAAGTAAACCACCTTTAGTTTCACTATGGCTTAGTGATATGATGCTGTTTTTAAGATTGTAAAAAATTAAATATTCTCTTAGAGGATCCTGTAAGAGTTGAAAAAATGATCTCTCCGAGAAGTCAGTTCTCAAGAGTTTCTCGCAGCCCAAAAACAGACAACAGGACAGTAAAACTAATCTGAAGGGATCTCCAAAGACAATAAACAGTCACC
>JAUCMR010000024.1:626357-636855 GCA_032357425.1 Enteromius argenteus
GTACATTAGTACCCCACTATTAGCATATGTGAAGACACATAAAGCCTTCTAAAATTAGATGGATAAGGCTAATGCAGGCTTTTTACAGTACAATACCATATATATATATATATATATATATGAAATTATATTTCAGTGCGCAATAAACAAATAAGTAAAATGGTATCAACTGCTTGATGGATGAATATATCATGTTCAGAGCAGACGAGACAAAAATGGCAAGATAACAAACTAAATGAAAACATTTAAAGTGATGTCTTAAAATTTGCAGTACTGCTAAATAGTCAATGCAAAAATAAAATGCTGTTTATTTGTCTTCACTGTGCACTTATTGTCTTCAATATTTTTATTAAAGCTACAAAAATTAGTCAAAAGCTGCGTGTGAGCAATTTTCCCATTTTCTTTGTTGTTGAACTTTAATGAAAGACAGCAGCAAGTTTATTAGGTTGCTGTCAGTTTACAGGGAACTTGTTATGCAAAATCCCCTTTCACATTGTTTTTTTAACATAATATGGCTCTGATTAAAATATAAATGATAATAACACTGGATGACTCATTTTCTTTTTCCATACAATGAAGACATATTGCATACGTTTGTTTATTAAAATTTAATGAAATCAATAAAACAGAATCCAGAAAATTAATGGAAACACTGAATTTGATAAAAATAAAAATTAAATTAAGAAAATGTTTTTTGATATTTTATAGGGCCTTAAAAATTATATTTTTGTTAAACTTTTAATAAATCGATGTTAAATAGACATGATTTTTGATCAATTTGATTTGATAATTAAAATCTATTAAAAAAGAACATTATTTTGTCTATTTGGTGTAATGCAATGTATTTATGTGGTTTAAGGTACAAAAACACATTATTTTCCACATACTGTACATTATTGTTCTCCTTTAAGCCCCGTCTTCTGAAACGGGTCGATTTGTACAAAGCTCACCATTCTAAAAAAGCGAGGTGTGCTCTGATTGACCAGTGAACCAGTGCATTATGATTGGGCGAATAACTCAAGCATCTCACAGAAATGTTACGCCCCTTTTCATTACGTGATGCCGTGTCCTGGTGGAGTTAGAATTGCCTCACTTTATAGTCTCTGTGCACAGCCAGCATAGGCTACTCTCCAGGTTTTAGTAGTCTGAATGCACTCTAGGCTATTTGGGTTGAATTGTTGTGAATACAACTTAACACTGATTTCTAGATGTGTCCTCTTTTGGAAGCACAAAGAAAGTAGTTTCACTTTCACAATGACACACAGCACGTCCAGCACATGGCGCTGGCAGCAACACTACAGCGAGAATAATAGCTCCACCTTTTTTTGCGTAAACATTTGGGCATTGTTTGAAAATAAACCCACTTTGTGACGTAGAAAAGTGGGCCGTGTTTAAACAAGCCATTTTAGGGGGTGTGACAAGTCATAATGTTTATAAAGAATATCTGTTTAGGGATCTTATCTATTAGGGCTGTGCGATATATATCGTTCAACATATTCATGCGCATCTTGTCAGTAAAGCCGGTTCTTTGATTAGCGGTAAATCTCCATCAGCCAGTGAATCACTCTCGAAACTGAATGCAATGTTGCGTAGCTTGGCACTGATCTACGGCTCTGTGTATTAACTGGCTGTCCATTTAAAAACAGCTGATGGAGATTAACAGCTAATCAAAGAACCGGCTTACCGACTTTGCCTCAGTTTGTATTCATCTATGTTTTTTGGGATTGTGGAGAGTGTAATCATGATCCATGATATGGAAATGCACAATAAATAACTACCACTTCCGCATTTGCCCATGTGTGCTGCCGTAGTATTCATAGGCGGAAACTGAGGATAGCGCGGATATTGCATCATTGATAGGCGACAATGAACAGGGATGGTTCACTATTTAAATCTGGAATTTCTCTGAATTTACAAATCCTACAGAACTTTTGAGATAACGTAAGTACATAACTATAAATAAAATATGGAAGAAAAAAAAATGGATTTCATGGGGCCCTACATTCTAGGTCTTCATCTTGCTGTGAATTTCATTTTAGACTCAACATACTCGGGACTGGGCTCGGACTCAAAACAAATTGGTCTCAACCGGGATAAGCACTGAAACAGAAGAAGTACCTGTTCTCTGTCAAAAATCTCCAGCAAATGCTCCAATCCCAGGTTGTGAAGAAACTGGCTGATACTCAACTCTACAGCTAGACCTGGAAAAAGCATCAGGTTAAAGAAAACTTTCAGCAGTCATCAAATGTTTGCTACAAGCAAAACTGCACTAATCTTGAATAAACCCACCCTCCTCTTTCATCTCTATGCCTACGGCTCCTTCAGCTCCAGAAGGCAGTAGTAGAGTGCTCAGCTCAGGGAAGGTCCCGGACTGCCCGTCCAGACTGGAGTTTGAAGAAAGCGGTGTCGGACTGGAGTTCAGAGTCGACGGCCCCACCGTCACAGACGCAGAGACGCTAATAACCTGGGGTTTAAAGCAGGCCGGCAGTGCTGAAGGAGGCATGGCTGCCGTGAGGAGAGCTCTGACATCGTCTGCCTGGAGAAAGACAGGCAGCGCAATGTCAGAAAATCACGATGTAAGTGACAACCAACTTCTAGAGACAGACAAGTCCACATTTAGTCACACGCTTATGTGAGTGTCAGTCACATCTCAAGCACATAGAGCGTGAGTTCAGGAACAACAACACAAACAGGAAAACATTCATACACAAAACCAGTCAGAACATATTTTAAACAAGCAAGATGCTGGCATGCATCCATGGTTAAAGGGATAGTTCACCAAAAATAAAAAATATGTCATCTTCCAAAACTAAGACTCTTGAATTTGGTGGCACAATATAAGAAAAAAGTGAAATGTAGTAACTTGTTAAATAATGCGGTAACACTTTACAATAAGGTAACATTAGTGAACAAGAACTAAGAATGAACAATATTTCTACAGCATTTATTAATCTTAGTTAATGTTAATTTCAGCATTTACTAACGCATTATTAAAATCACAAGTTGTGTTTGTTAACATTAGTTAATGTACAGTGAGCTAACACGAACGAGCAATTAACAACTGCATTTTTATTAGCTAACATTAACAAAGATTAATAAAGAATGTATTAAATGCACTGTTCATTGTTTGTTCATGTTAGTTAATACATTCACTAATATTAACAAATGACACCTTATTGTAAAGTGTTACCAGTAATGCAATATATTAATGCTCTAAGTGTATACAATTTATTTACATGTATTTCTAAGTAAATGTTTAACATGTACATGAATTGAACATACATTATAAAAATGTATACTAGAGTACTAAAATCAATCCATTATCACAACCCCTTGGAATTTGCAAAACGCAATTAGTGCAGATATTTAAAATATTTCTACATATCTTGTAAAATGTCACACATGAATTCTTTATATATCACAAAAATGTTGATTTGAATTATCCTATTTACTAATTGAATTATGTCTTTTTTTATATCTTAGGTATACAAATTTAATTTAATAGTGTTGTTAATTGAAGTCCTTAATGTAATAGTAAAGTGCCAACTGAGTACAAAATGTAGTTAACATATTTGCAGTAAGTAAATAAATAGTGTAGCCATTGTTGGGCTTATTTTACAACTCATTGACATCTGTATTACTGATAAATGCCTTTTAATTCTTGTCGTGAATAATGAGTTTCAGGTTTCTCATCTGCTTTTATGTTCCACAGAAGAAAGGTTTGGACTGCCATAAAGTGCATAAATGATGACTTTCACTTTTGGTTGATCTATCCCTTCATCTTTCTCCAGGCATCAAACAGGCATATTTTTCCACTTCAGATATCCACCGCTTGTGCAAATGTTCGGTATTTTCAGGCAATGGTGCATGGAATGATCAGTAAGCCTCCTCAAGCACTCAACAAATGAAAACAAGAGCAGCAACCAAATAAAAAGATTTATGACATAATACATGAGATAATTCTCCCTGGTATGATCAACAGAGCTTTGAATTGAGAAGGCTTAACTGCATCAGAGTTGCAGAAAATAAAAGGAACACTAGATAAGTGGAAGGCAGGAAGGAGAAAGATCTTCTTCCCTCGAGGCGACTTGTCCAGCGAGCACACACAGAAAGTGAATACCGTAACAAGGTCCAGCGGTGACTGGCCCTCCTGGTTGCGGAGTGTAGGGTCGGCCCCGTGTGCTAGAAGCAGTGCGCACAACTGGGTCCTGCCTTTCTGCGCCGCCTCGTGCAAAGGAGTGAACGCCCACTTATCTGTGGCACTGACGCATGCGTTGTACTTGATGAGCAAAGCGGCCACATCCACATGCTGCAATGAAACACATGGAGCGGTCGTGCTCTCGGGTTGGTGTCTCTTGCACTTTCTGGAGAATGTCGCTGCATGAATATGACTGTGTGGCTGCCAAACGGCACTGGACCTTTTCCCTTTCCCAGTGGGTTATTAAGAAATATGATGAGATATGACACTACTGCCACAATTTTGAAAAAAAACCCTCATGTCATTCCAAACAAGTCTGAATGTCTTTTTCTGACAGTTGCGTTTGTGGTGTCTGGACCACAAAACCAGTCATAAGTGTCAATTATGAATAGGCTGAATAAATAAGCTTTCCATTTATATATGGTTTGTTAGGATAGGACAATATATGGCCGAGATACAACTATTTGAAAATCTGATGGCGCAAAAAAAATCTAAATACTGAGAAAAATCACCTTTAAAGTTGTCCAAAGTTGTGGATTTTTGGCAAAAAATCAAATAATCACAAATACTGTAAGAGCTATGAGGACTGCGAGTGAAATTTCTGCCTGTTCTTCACATGTATCTATTGTACGACTTGTAATAACAGTACACATAGCTTATGGATTTTATTCTGCTTATTTGTCAGTTTTGGTATTGGACAGCCTCTGTTTAGGTTCACTGTATGGATAAAAACCTCCAGAACAAGTGAACATTATTTTAAAATAATTCTGTGTTCCATGGAAGAAAGTAAGTCAGACAGGTTTGAAAAGACATGAAGGTAAAAAAATCATATTATTTTCATTTTGGGTAAGGCATTTAATTTAAGCATTTTTTAATTAATCTTTTTTAATATTTCAGATATCAAGGAAAAGGGAAAAGGTTGAGAAAGGAAAACTGATTTTTTACAGAAACAAAATGTTGACTTGACTTTTACACTGTAGACCATCAGACTTCTGTGATTTAGCAAAAGGAATAACATGAATACAAATCTGCTTTCCCAAATGAACAAAAGTCAGTAAAGACTAAAAGCGTGTAATAAAACTACATTTCTGTAGTTCCACAAAAAAATAACTTTAAACATATGATCTAAAAATAATTAAGCTGTATTTTATTATTAGAATATAGAATAATATAATATTCTATAAGTTAAAAAAATGTAATCATTATTTTGACAGCACTAAAATAATATACTATAAATCTATAATAAATGCATGTTTGTAGGAAGCATTATGCAACATTATACCAAAGGGCTGTTAAATGCTTGATTAGGATTGTTTGACATTTCACAAAATGTGAAATATTATCCAGGTCTGTCGACCACAGTGTTGTGTTTTCTCTCAATTATTTAAGTTATTTCAAAAGCCCTTACAGCTTACAAAAGCAAAACCCACAAAGACAGTGATCAAGCAAACAAATATGACAAACATTGGGATAAAAATGACAAACAATTTTCACGTTTGAACAATGTCTTGAGGTGTGGTTAGTACTGCGTAGGTGGAATAATTGAACAATAATGCACACCAGATTTGTAACTACCACCATTTTGTCAATCATTAGGCTACATGTGCGTGTGTTAATATATCATTTTAAACTACTGGAATGTAGTGACAAATCAACAGACCAGAACTACTTGTTTAAAATGCAGATTTGTTAAGAAAAGTGACGATGAAATTCAACACAAACCAATATTAACCAACATTTGAATCAAATTTGACTTTAAACCAAGCCAAAAGCAAACAAAAATAAAGATTACTTTAAAAAGAACACATTTAGGAAACAATCATGAGGTTTTTTGAGTAAGAGATGTTTTTTTGTCATGTATTATATAACCTTTATCAAGCATGTTAATGGACATGTAGTGGAGCATCACTCACCCCATAAGATGCAGCATTATGGAGAGGAATGAGACCACCTTTATCCTGAGAGTTCACCTCTGCCCCGTGTTGCAGCAGATATTCAGCCACCTCCAGATTATTATAGCCAGCTGATCATACACATAAAACAAACACCATGAACATGAACACAGAAATGTTAAATATGCATGGTTGTGGTAAAGTCAATTAGACAAGAGGTTTCAAAATATGGTGTGGGACTAAATATCACATTAATGAGAAAATATAAATTTCTAAATATCTTTTCAAACACATTTTCAAATGCACTTCCTGCTTCCTGATGGTCTTCCCTTTACAGTTCTATGCAAAATGTATGAAAAGTGCAGACTAAAACAAAGCAAAGCCTACTTAATTCATTATTAAACTAGATAAATAAGCAACATTTAGCAGAGTTTTGTTGTGTTAGCATTAGCGTCTGAAATCATCGCTTCACAGACTAAACCATTTTTATGACTACATGCCATAAAACCAATCCCAAATACTAAAGAACCAGGTGTTACTAAGCTAGTGTATTTAAAAAGTCTCCAGATTCTGGTTTTTGCACTTAAAAACCAGTTGTACATCACTGATTTCGACCCTAGTGGCCTTTTTTATTGGCTTGCTTTGTCATATTCACTGTGCATTGTGTATTGGAAAAACCAGCACACTGCAAAAAATGCTTGTTTCTAGCCCAAATGTCTAAAAATTCTTAAATTTTTAATTCATTGCCACAAATTTTTACAAGATTTTAGAAAAGAAGGGGAGTTTAGAAATAGGCCTATAGTTGTTCAAAGATGCTACACCAAGAATACTCTTTTTGAAGAGAGGCTGAACAACAGCATGTTTAAAACACCTAGGAACCTGGCCCAATTTTATAGGACCACGAACCAATAGTAATTACCAGCCTGTAATGCAACTTATTGAAATGTCTTATTTGTGTAAAGCTATATATTTACCTCAGAATAACCACTGGGCATCCATAAGCTCATCAGTCAGCTAGAAAAATACATATAAAGAGGACAATTTGGCTATATTTACTCGCTATTGCCTATTAATGACTAAACAAAAGTTACTTGTGTAAAATGTAAGGCGTATATGAGCGCGGTGTGCACAGCTGTTACTGGAGAAGCCGCTATTTGCTCCTAAAGCGAAACCACCTCGTGGCAGAGAGTGAATTAGCATTTCTAGTATGTTCATATTAATGCGATTAACGACCCATGTTTTTATGCACCAAACATAGTTGTTAATGTGAAAGAAGTTAATGTGCCTTTTAAAAATCTAAACAATTCAGACAGTTTGACTTGTCCCTTTTCATTAAAATGGTTTAAAAGCTTAAATGCCATTTTATAAGATTTTTTTGTGTGTGTGAAATCAGTAAATCATGTCATTTTATGGCTTAAAATAATTTTCTATAGACATTGTCCAACCCCACTCATACAGTGTTAATTGCATTTGTGCAGCTCTTTAAAAGGTTCATAAATTGCCTTAAATTATATTTACCCTGTAAATATTTTTTTTTCATTGATATTTGTGTATTGAAAATGTTTTGGATTGACATTTAGACATATCTGATTTAAAAAAAATATATAATTTATTTGGCCTAGTTAATCTACAAGATGGATTAAAATGCTGATAAATACAAGAAAGCATTACACATAAACACATGACAGTATGACTGAAAATGTCACAAAATCCAAAAAAAAATATTTTTTGTCTGGAGCCCTGCAATGGGGTAAGCAAAATAATCTTATTTCAAACAGAAAACAATATTATTTTGCTTGTTTCAAGCAGAAACTCGCTTAATTTTGACAGTAATTTTTCTTGTCTCAAAAATCCTTCTTGATTGAAGAATTTCTAGATATTTTGGCTGGAAACAAGGCAAAAAAAATCTAGGCTAGAAAAGCATTTTTTTTTTGCAGTGCACATGCTGCTTAGGTACATATAGCACATGCTGTTTTTTCAACAGGGCAGTGGAAAATGAAAGCATCATACTCTGATCCAGACCTACCTGCCAGATGCAGCGGTGTAGAGTGCCGTCCCTGTGTGTCTCGACAGTTCACGTTGTCCGGAGTGCAGAGCTTTTTAACACGAGCTAAGCAGCCTTTCTTGGCAGCGTCCAGCAGAGCTGCATCACCCCGGAGCAGATCCTGAATGTCTGTGTCTCTGTCCTTCACCAAGTCCAGAGGGGTGTTTCCATCACGGTTCTTTTTGGTTGGGTCAGCACCATGCTATATCATATACTTCATTTTAGCACTAAACAAAATTTGCTGTCATCGATAATGTAAATGATTGAAATGACTTCATTTAAAAGTTCTTGGATACCTGAAGCAGCAGTTTGCAGATCTCATATTTGCCCTTGGCGGCCGCCTCATGCAGCGGGGTGAACTTCCAAAGGTCAGCAACGTTAACCACAGCACCGTGAAGGACGAGGAGCTCAGCTACCTCATAATGACCATAAGAACAGGCATTGTGCAGGGGAACCAGACCACTGTAACACAAAACAGTGTTACTTAAAACCAGTATTAAAATGTGTTTGTTTTTGCCATTTGTTGCAACAGTGTTTCTTAAAGAATTCAAAGTTCTTATACAGTTTACAGTACCAACCAAATAAAAACATGTGGAAATTTCGGTGAATAATGTCTGTTCAGTGAGAGAGCATTTATATGTCTTTCAGTAAATGTCATGTCTGTTCATATATGTATGGTTTGTTAAAATTATATATATATACACATATATATATATATGTGTGTGTGTGGCCAAGATACAACTATTTGAAAATCTGAGGGTGCAAAAAATTCTAAATACTTAGAAAATCACCTTAGATTTGTCCAAATTAAGTTTATCAATGCGTATTACTAATCAGAAATTATGTTTTAATATATTTAAGGTAGGAAATTTACAAAATATCTTCATGGAACATGATCTTTACTTAATACCTGAATGATTTTTGGCATAAAAGAAAAATCGATAATTTTGACTCAAACAATGTATTTTTGGCTATTGCTACAAATATACCCCAGTGACTTAAAACATATGATCACATATGGCCCAAACCTGCAGAAATTAGAAACTATCAACTGAATTAATTAATTTAATAACAGGAAAATAAATAACGTATTGAAAAGTAAAAAAATACAAAAAAAGAAAGAAAACCATACAAAAATAAGTTCTAAGTTTAATTAAAAATTACTGCATTTGTTTTATAAAGTCATATGTTTTATTATTTATGTTCCTATTATTACATTCTATCATCTATATTACATTTTATATAGTAAGATGCTTTCTATCTACTGTTTTTGTATTATTTTGACGTAAACACACTTATCTTATTCAGTTTAGACTGTAGGCTTTAGTCAGTTCTGGAAAAATATAATTAATTTTGTTGTTGCTTTCTCTTTCTCTTTGACTCTACATTTGGATCTGTAGTCTTGTGACATCTCACCCCTTGTCTTTAGCGTGTAGATTGGCTCCATGCTGCAGCAGATACTCCACCACAGCCACACGGTTGTATCCCGCAGCGAAGTGCAGAGGTGTGGACTGCCTTCCCTCAACATCTCGGCAGTTCACGTTCTGAAGAGTACAGAACTTCTGCATGGAAAGGTAAAGGTAATTAATTAAAACATCAGCTCTAACATGAGAAGCTGGTATTATCAACTTCATAACGATTTCACAACTACATCACACTTTTTGGTGTAGTTTAAGACCTTACCTTTACGACTTCCAGATCTCCTGATTTGGAGGCTTCTAACAGCTGCCTGTCTGTGTCTGAGTTGCTTGTGCATGCTCCCTCTAGAAATCAAAAAATATTTTCTAGAACTGCAAGCATGACACCTTAGCACTTTACAGGGATCAACACTGAGAGTTTCACTCACGTTTTTGACTAGAAATAGATGGGTGAACTGTAAGATATATAGGAGCATGATGAAATTAACAGATCCAAAAAATTCAGTTGTATGGAATTCAAGATCATTCAAAAATTGTATTAGTATAACAAATGACTTATTATTGTCTTAAGTTTGGGGTTTATATATATATATACATATATACACACACACACATAAAGGCTATATATTATAAGGCTTGAAATGTATGTATTCCTACTAAATTATTAATAAATAATAATTAATAATTTAATTAATAAATAATTTATTGTAAATGTCCCCTTATATATATAGTATTTTTTTTTTTTTTTTTTTTTTTTAAATTTACTTATAGATACATTAGATACATTTTTATTGCACCCCTGAAGTTTTTATTTGCAATGTTAAATTTTTCAACTCAATGTATAATGAATTGACAGCATGAACATTCTGATATATATACAGTACTGTGCAAAAGTCTTAGGCCACTAGTATTTTCACCAACAAAAAATGGTTTTAAGTGGGTTATT
>JAUCMR010000024.1:636955-651791 GCA_032357425.1 Enteromius argenteus
CCAACTGACACGCTACCGCAAAAGATAGAAATAACCCACTTAAAACCATTTTTTGTTGGTGAAAATACTAGTGGCCTGAGACTTTTGCACAGTACTGTATATGTATATATATATTTTTTTTCAAAGCAGAAAGTCATACCAGGCCATGAGGGTGAATCTGAAGTAAACGTCACCTTGCAGTATCTCCTGAATGCTTTCATTGGCGAGCTGGGAGGGTGAGAAGCCCTGTAGGGAGGTGATGAGCGGGTCACATCCAGCACTCAGGAGCAAACGACAGGTCTGCAGATGGCCGCAGTGAGCTGCCCGATGAAGTGCCGTCTGACCCAGGTTATCTACCGCATTCACCTGCACAAAACAACAACACACTGACAGGAACATATCTGAAAATATTTACAGTACAAATCAGCAGCTGAGGTGGCCAGAGCTTTACAGTAAAAATACGGCAGCAACATTTAGTTTTACGGATTTCACTCCCATTTACAATTAAACAGCGTACATTTTATTAACGGATATAATGTTAATATACCAACCAACTGAAGGTCTTGAATCAGTTTTGTACCTTTATGCTGAGCACCACCATAAAAACACAGGTAGTAATGAGAAAGCCACATGCAATAAACATTAAAGTGCCTTATTAAGGAATTTTGAAAATGAGCTTTCATGTGTTTCAAGTGAATGAAAACATCCTGCAAAGTTTTAAATCTGAAAGTTCATGTGTATAAAGTTATAGTCTCTCAAAAGAAAGAGTCGACTTTGAATCATTAAAACAAGTCGTTTTGAAAACGAGTCCTAAGCCATTTCATGTTAACCTTAAGATTAAATATTAGCATATTGCCCGCCCACTTGTTGATATTTTCGCCTTGGTCTGAATAAAAATGCAAATTCATTCTTTGCCACTAGGTGCCGCTTTTGAAGCATTAAAAGCTCACAACACTGCTTTAAATAAAATCAACCAATCACTGGAGGGGTTTGGAAAAATTATTCTTTAAACCAATCGCAAATAAGGTAAAAAATAAATACACACTATAAGAAAATGAAAGTGTTTTTCACTGTATATTTAACAGTTTTTTACTGTAACGTTACATTACTGATTACTTATAGAGGGAACTTACTCAATTAACTAATTTTTACAGGTTTTTTTTACAGTTAAAATCACAAAAAAATTTTTGGCAATGTACCAGTCCATTACTTTCAACATACTTTTTGTTTGTTTCTATAAATTAAGGGAAGGGAAGTTTTTATGTATTACGAGAGACACTGCCCAAGTAAAAAAATTAGAAATACATTTATTTCATGCACATTATACAAATTAATTTGCTAAATACATTTATATATTTACAGAATGTGCTTAATAAAAATAACCTGCAATTGTACTTTTGGTATACTCAACTGGTATATTAAAGTCTGCTAAATTGTAACAACTAATGCCTAACTAGGGGCAGACAAAATGAACGTGATGTTTAACAACATCTGTGATGCCTATGTATAATTGAGCACACTTTACTGCAGCTGTGAAAAATCTCCCTTACTTTCGCTTCGTGTGTCACCAGCACCTCGATGATGTCATTATGGGACTTCTCAGCGGCAAGATGCAGAGGTGTGAGGAAGCTTGCGTGAAAGATAGAGATCCAGAAGTCATTACTGCACGTGATAGGAATTCATGTACTAATCCTTTGAACAACCATGACTGATTGACTCACTCTTTATTCTTCTCATTAACGTTGGAGCCTTTCCTGAGCAGCAGTTCACAGATCTGTTTCCTCTTGGGATAGGGCGACGTGGAGACACAATGCTATCAAAGACAATCACAGACATCTCTTTTATTCATGTCAAGTCCTATAAAACAATTAACAATAATCTTCTTTGGATGCTGTGTAGTATTCACAGGTGTATCACAGTTTTAATGCCTATTATTATATAATAATCATATGAAAGAATGTTTCTTCAGCAGCAAATCAGCATTTTAGAATGATTCCTGAAAGATCATGCGACACTGAAGACTGGAGTAATGATGCTGGAAATTTATCTTTGATCACAGGAATAAATTACATTTTAAAATATATTCAAACACTTATTTTAAATTGTAATAATATCTCACAATATTACTGTTTTACTAGGTTTTTAATAAAATAAAAGCAAACTTAGTGAGCATAAGAGACTTCTAAAATTATTCAGTATATGTAGTGTACTTATTAACCAATTTTAAATTTGTATTAAATAATAAAAACATAGCATATAATAAAAAAGAGAAAGCAGTCTTTACTAGAGCCGTTTCTTGGGTTAGAGGGTGTTTGAAGTGGACGGTCTCAAGGGAGAGGTGTTTTTTAAAGCGGGCCATGTCCGCCTCGTGTGCCGCCTGCAGCAAAGCATAACCTCTGAACTCATCTGCAACAGAGAGCGGCACCCCGTCAGTCAAAGATGAGTCAGACAAAATGAGAGCTGGTCTTTGTATTAGTCACAAGCTTACACGCCAGGCGCTCCTTCAGCAGGGCGGTCGGGGCCAGATCGATGGCGCTCTTGTTATGGCAGTTGAGAAAGGTGGGGTCGGCGCTGTAGCTGAGCAGGAGCGAACAGACCTCCACTCGGTTTTTTGAAGCTGCCTCATGTAAAGGTGTGAACTGCCATAGGTCCATAGCGTTGACACAAGCACCATGCTGTGCAAAAACCAGCAGATGGAGTGTAGTTATCATGAATTCAGAACAAGAGAGCAGAAAGAAAAGTGTGAATAACATCAAATGGACTTACCTTTACAAGCAACTCAGCTACTTCATAGTGACCGTATGAACAGGCGTTATGAAGAGGCACAAGATCACTGTTAACACAAAACCAAATTTAATACACAAGGTTTTGAATGTTTGGGTTTAAAATTAGGTAAATCATTTTGAGTCAAGAGCAATACACATGGTTTTGAAAGTATAGCCATAATTATACATGTTAACATGAGACTAGTACAATCAAATTAAATTCTAAACTTATCTGTACAAAGTTACATCACTATTTATTAATGCGCTGATGTTAATGGAATAGTACCCCCTAAAATGACCATTTGCTGAACATGTACTCACACCCAGGCCATTCAAAAAGTGGGTGAGTTTGTTTCTTCAAGGGAACAGATTTGGAGAAATGCAGCATCACATCACTTGCTCACCAATGGATCCTCTGCAGTGAATGGGTGCCGTCAGAAGTCTAAATAGCTGATAAAACCATCCCAATAATCCACAAAGTAATACTCGCTACTCCAGTCCATCAGTTAACATCTAATGAAGTGAAAAGCAGCATGTTTCAATCAAGTGCTTGTGGATTTTGGTAATGTATTTATCAGCTAATCCTGATGGCACCCATTCACTGCAGAGGATCCATTTGTAAACAAGTGATCTGTTAAGATGAAGAAACAAACATCTTGGCTGGCCTGATTTCAATTTTTGGTTGAAATACTTACAAATCTGGAGAACAAAGCCAGTTTCATTATTATTATTTTGTTGAAATAAAATAATTATAAAACACTAAAAACTAAAAATCAATCATATTAAACGCTACAAGCAACAACATTATAATGTAAAGTATGAAAAATAAAAATGGACTGCAACTTTCTGATAACCACTGACAATGATTATTTTGATAATCAATTAATCAGTCTGTATACTTATTTGATTAATCCATGTTTCAAAAACTGAAAATTATTACTCAAAAAAGTATCATTTTAATTCCAAATTTAATTAATTTGAATCCAATATCCAGCAACACTGATCCCATCAGCCGCATTATAGTACTGCTAGCCCTGTGCATCTGTAGCAACATTGCACAATACATGCACAAGCATTCAAAAACTGAAGCTCCCTTTTGAATGCTTTATTTTAAATGCAAGTTTCAAACTGCATTTCTGTGCTAACTTGTACTGCACTTCAGTTCACACTGGAGACACACGTCGTACCCTTTGTCTTTAGCGTGCACATCGGCTCCATGCTGTAACAACAGCTGCACTGTCTTCACACGATTATAACCCGCGGCCAGATGCAGAGGCGTGGACTGAAAGCAACAAACAAGCCATTCACAAACACATATGCAATCTATTTTTTCAAATCTGGAATGATTACACATGAAATGCCTGGCTACATTATGTGTCTTATGTGAGCGGCTCAGCAATGTTGAGAACATTTGAATATGGTAATACATTAACAGTCACACGGTCAAACAGATATGGTGATAATATTAGCATATATAAATTCAATAATTCACCTTCCTTCCATCACTAGCGTGACAGTTCACATTTAATGGTGTGAGGAGGCTCATCAGTTTGTCTTCATTTCCACTTCTGTATAAAAGCATTGAGCACCAAGTCAATTAAAGGAACAATGCGAGTCACGACAGTAATTTATCTCAGTAATATTCATCTCTCCTCAGGTCTCCTGAACAATTTTGAGCTTAAATTGGTATTACCGTGCACTCTCGAGGAGTTCATCCTTTCTATAGTCACCTAGATTTAGGAAAAAATGAAGTACATTATCATAAATGGAAATCTCATTTGAGCGTAAACGAAAAGCAAAGTCACCAATAAATTGCCAGTTACTAGCCTTCTAAACAAATAGAGCATAGGAAATGGAAATTACTGGAATCAAAATCAAGTGTTTCAAAAAGATGTGTGGCAACTATATAGGGCAACTAATGATAATTTTGATCTGATGATTATTTATTCAATAATATTTTAGGAAAATAATTATAAAATGATTAAATAACAACTATTCATTTTAATTAAGATTTTAATTAATTTCATCTATTATTTATCCACTTCCTCCCCAATGTTGTCCTCCAAACAATGTGGACTTTGAAAGTAATGACGAAATAAAGTGAACATATCCATGTGTAGGCTATGCTATAAATTAGTGCTGTCAAATGATTAATCACATCCAAAAGAAATGTTTTTGTTTACATGATTTATGTGTGTGTACTGTGCAAATTTATTATGTATGTATATATAAATACACACACATGCATGTGTATATTTAAGAAAAATGTTATGTTTACATAACATGTTATGTTTATAGATTATATTCATATTTCTAGGAATCTAAATATATACACGTAAATACATACAAATAAATATTTTCAAAATATATGCTGTATGTGTGTGTCTTATACATAAAATATACAGCACACACACATATATTATGTAAACAAAAAATTCTATTTTGGATTAATCACGATTAATCATTTGACAGCACTGCTATGAATTACTGTACGTGTAAAAAATACACCTAGGATGGCTTCGGGGTGAGTAAAATATGGGGTCATTTTCATTTTTGGGTGAACTATTCTTAGGTCACGTTTTATTCCTGCATTAGCTCACTTTTTGATTTCCCCCATATGTCTGATGCTTCTTCTACATAAAAATGTGTTATTTGCTACTGTAATATGACATAACTGGTGGATATTTTTTTGTGCACAGTGTGCAGACATGATCATTTTTACACAATACTTTGTATAACGACGTGGTCCAAAAGACTTATAAAAAGGTTAATAATCCATTCAAAGGAATTATTTCTTCATGAATCGCACTGTACTGTCTGCACTATACGTGTGTGCAACTGTGTGTGATGAAAATCAAGAGCACGTTTTTGTTCATGTGTATCATTTCACAACAGACTTCTCTTTTATTATCATCAATTGGCCTAAGAAGCGGATCCTGATTCCTCACTCACCGGTCAGTACAGCTTTGGTGAAGGGTTCAGCGAGGTCAAGCGCTGTCCTTCCGTCAGTGTTTCGGATCGTTGGCTCAGCACCATGTTGCAGCAAAACTACAAAGGACAAACGTGAATTAATGTACTTTTTTATCCAAGCAAGTTCTGTAAACTTCATCACTAGGAGGCTTCACCGATGCAGACGTCGATCTTTCCCTTGATGGCAGCCTCGTGCAGCGGGGTGTAATTCCAGTTGTCTCTGGAGTTGGCATCGGCCCCGTGTTGCAGGAGCAGGTTGACGACTTCAGCGTGACCAAACGAGCAGGCGTTGTGGAGCGAGATGAGGCCACCATCATCGCGGGCGTGCACGTTCGCTCCGTGCTGAAGGAGGTAGTCCACCACATCTCGACGGCCAAAACCTGCCACAGAAGAGTGGGCCGTCACACAGCCGTGGGCTTAACAAATGGACTGCTTCCATTAGGCACAACTTCAACATTACACTGTGCTACTAAGATTTTTAGGGAACAGTAAACTATTTCTGACTGCCAATTTAACAAATAATGTCAATGAAAACAGCATAGTTGTGTTTATAATGTCCAATGGAGTAATAACGATTGCAGTTACCATCATTGGGACTATGACTTTTTTTCCTTTATTATCAGTAGTCAGTTTTACATTATAATGTTACTAGAAACATAATATGTACATCCTTTTTTTTATAATAGAGAACTGTAGTCCAAATTATTTAATTTTTAAAATAATAATTGCATTATTCAATTTAAAACTGTAGATTATAAAATGTATTTAATTCAATTAAATACAATAAAAATATTTAATTAATAATTGCATTTTCATTTTATTAACTAATTTTCTAAATTATTCATTTAAATGTGTATAAATTTAAGCATTTGGAAGGTTTCAATATACTTATATATATATATATATAGACCCTATATATTATAATTAAGCTAAGTTTTTGTCTTTTGTATTTAATTATTAATTACATGCAAATACAACTGTATTGGAGATATGTTATATAAAACCAGTGATACTGATGATGAACATCCAATCAACGGATAGAGCAGAAAAATAATATGAAAACAGACTGTAAGAAAATGTCTGAATAAATTAGATTCTTGTTTTAGAAGATAGAACGGAATAGGAAGGAGAGTGGGACTCACCCGCAGCGAAGTGCAGCGGGGTGGATTTCCTCCCCGCGGTGTCCCTGCTGTTCACATTCACCGGGCACACGAGCTTCTTCACCCGCTCCAGGTCTCCGCTCCTGCAGGCCTCGAACAGCTCCCTGGGCTCGGCGGACCCGGAGCTCTCCACGACCCCCGAGAAGCGCCGGACCGACATGGACAAGCTATGGGAGGGCAGCGGGAAACGCGGAATACACACTTTCCCAAACACTCGACATGAAGGCCGGGAAGAGGCGCAGATCTCCACAGTTAAAACCTTTCAATAACAGCCACTGAAGAGAAGAAATGATTCAGTTCGAGTGTCTCCGGCTGCTCATACAGAGCTGTCAGTCCAGCGGCGTCTCAAACCCACAGAAATGAAAACCACGCAGAACGTCGATATCGCCTGAACGAGGGTTCCGGAATGGGCGGGGCTTTGACGGACACTATTTTTCTTAATAATTAGTTTTTTAATACATCAGGATTTTTAGGTTTTCCTCAAAGATTTATAAGCCATAAAAAGTAAAATTTTTATCAAAAAAATTTAAGAACTGAAAAAATATTATATATTTAATAATATTTTATAATATTACCCTATGACGAAAACGAACATCCGAAATTAAAAAAATAGTTTTCGCCATTGTCGTATTTTAAATACGTATAACCTGCTTAGCTGGGAAAACATCTCTAAATGTAGAAATATTTCGTTAGTTTATAAGATTATGCATGGTTTAGCTCCTTCTCCTCTGGTTGATTTTATTAAATTTAAAGAGGTGCAGCTAAAGCTGATCGCATAATTTCATATAGTATGAAAACATCGTTTGGTCAAGCTTTTTTATTCAGAGCAATACCACAATTAGAGCATGTGATGTGATGATTAACTCGTTTAAAAAGCGTTTTGAATGTTAAATGGCTTCTTCATAACCAAAAATGTGGGCTTTAATGTTATTTATGTATCTTAATAAGCTGCTTTCTATTGTATTTTTTAAATACATATTTATTTTTTATTGTCCGTTTGTACAAATTGTTGTTGTTTTTCCTTCTAATTTTTGGCCTAGTAACTTATCTGGCAAAGGAACTAATGAAAACTAGCCTTTGGGCAGACTTGGTTACATTTACATCGATGAATGTTGATTAACGATACCGTCTCTCTTTTTTTTTTTCTTTTTTTAAACAAATAATCTGAACCGAAAATATATGGTTTCACTATATTCTGCTAGTTGTGTGCTTGTGTATATAAAGATAGAACAATTCAAGTTATTCAATGTGTTATTATTCCGATATAAAACGTTTATCCATATTTTGCTGAAGGCGTTGTCATATGGTAAGTGTTACTTTTCTCAGCGTTGATCAAGCCTGACCAATGACAGTCGTTTGTGATTAGGCCTACTGTATGTGGCTAAAGCGTTTGATTGATTTTTTTTTTTTAATTAAGATTATTAAAATAAATGTCAATTTCTATTGATTCTTTAATGCACTTTAAAACTAGATTATGTTTTTAGTGGCTACATAAACGGACTGAGCCGCCATGCGCCCCCTGGAGGAATATCAGCAGACACGGACATGAAGTGTGTGAGTATGATTCCCAAAAATAATGTCTAGAGAAGGCAAGGCAAGCTCGCTTGAGACACAGCACAGGTCTCTAGTTACACAGTGATAGAACTACAGTATAGTATAGGTATCAGTGAACTCCTTGTGTATTGCACAAATATAGGAACATGGAAAAGCTATACTGAATATGATACACGTCATAATTTAATGCCTGCTCTGAACAACCAGCACTTCAGTTTCAAAAACACTGACAAAATATATAACCTCGGTACTGCCATCTGCAGCGGAGTACCTGTTTTGTTTTGCTTCCAAAAAAGTTAAATGGACAACGGCAGCTTTTACTATGAAGTATCAATCCATTAAAAATAATTATTTGAATATTTAACCACAAAATAAAACATTTAAACATTTTTCTTTTAATTTATGGAAGTATGTCATAAATACTGAATAAAACATTTCTGATATTACATAATACACTTTATACAAAACATTGTCTTTATTTAATGTTTGATACCATTAACATTTATAAGAAAAAAATCATATTATTTAATAAAAAAGTAGTGCTTTTAAAAGATTAATTGCAATTAATCGCATAAAATATAACAGTTGTTGTTTGCATATGTGTGTGTTCCGTGTATATTATGTATATATTTAAAAAAAAAAATTATATGTATTTACATGTATATTTATATTCACATAATTTCTATTACAAATAAATATATTTAATATATAAACATAACCTATTCTGAAATATATACATACATGTGTGTATATTTATGCATACATAATAAATATACAAAGCACACATGCATATATTATGTTAAAAAAAAAATATTTTGGATGCGATTAATCGTCTGGCAGCATTAATAAAAAGTGTCATACAATTAATTGGAATTAATCACATATATAATATATTTTTGTGTTTACATAATATATATATATATATATGCTATTTATATTTATTATGCATAAATACAAACAGATGCATGTATATATTTAAGAAAGATGTTTTTTATATATATTAAATATATTTACATATAATATTGCATATAAGAATATGAATATACAAATGTATAAAATATTTTCAAAATATATATGCATATGTGTGTGTGTTTATAAACACATAATAAATATACACAGTACACATACATATATGATGTAAATAAAAAATGTTGGATTTTGGATACGATTAATCACGATTAATCATAACAGCACTAATAAAAAGCATTAAAAATATCTTATCTCATCAAATGTCATACAGTCTTTTCCAGAAAAATAACATTGGAGATCAGCAATCAAAATGGGGGAGGTGGAGGAGGTGGTGGAATAAATTTTCCTCCAGTATTAGGAGGAGGAGGAGGCGGTGGTGGTGGCACAATGGAGGTATTTTGTGGAGGTGGGGGTGGAGGTAGTGAAGAACCACTGTAAGAGCCAGGAGGAGGAGGCGGAGGAGGAACAGCCATCTTGCCCTGGAGGGGAGGTGGAGGAGGTGGTGGAATAGCCATGTTCCCTGGAGGAGGTGGAGGAGGAGGTGGAATAGCCATGTTCCCTGGAGGAAGAGGTGGAGGAGGAGGTGGAATAGCCATGTTCCCCGGAGGAGGTGGAGGGTTTGCTGAAGTTAATGAGATATTTTGGCCAGGTGGAGGTGGTGGAGGGGGAACCAGAGAACCACCATACACTGAACTAGATGGGGGAGGAGAAGGAGGAGGAGGTGGGGGTGGAGCGTCTTCCATCTCATCATCTGGGAGAGGTGGAGGAGGCAGCATGGACAGGTCTGGAAAGGCAGGCAGAGACGGGGAACGGTCAGATGTGAGTGATGGAGGCGGTGAAGCTGGAGAGAGATCAGGTGGAGCAGAGACGCTAGAAACCACAAAGTCAGGCACTGATGGAGGAGGAACGGCGAAACCCAAAAAAGACCTGAAACCACAGCAACAAGTGAGTTAATCCAAAACATTTGAATTAAATCTGTCTGAACATAAACAGTAAAAGCCTTCTTAATACAAACCAGTTGAAGGTGCTGGTCTCCGGAGCTCCAAGCTGTACAGACACTGTGTCCTCATTGTCTGTTTTTGCCTCTTCCTTCGGTGTCACAGCATAAAAAATTCAAATAAATATATGAAATCAATAGGGGTTTTAGACTGAAAATATTGCGCAGATCATTTAAATTATTAAGTTAAACTCTATTACAAATATGATGGAGTAATCGTATAATTACTGCCGAAAAACAGTAAAAAGGACACTGGCAAATAGTTTTGTTTCAATTCCATTAAAATGGAATAAATCTAAATGTATCATTTAAAATTAGTTAAATATTTTTATAGAATTATTCTACATTAAAAAAAGAAGAAATATATATATATATATTGGTTTAATTATACAAAATTAACAATGTGTATGAAAATAACAATAATATTGACAAAAATAAGGAGAATTATTAAACATACTGTACATATCGGATTTATGCTACACAGCATATGCAGCTATAGTCCTATACGTACAGTACATGTCTGTACGTAGAATAAAAAAAACATATTTATACACATACATATGTATATGGACCAACTCCTCAATAAAGGAGAGAAAGGGAGAAAAGATGAAAGAAAAGAAATAATAAATATAATGATCCAACACAAAATAACAACAAAGTCAAACAGATGTGGTTACCATTTCAATAACTTACATAATATATTTTGAAATGTAATTTATTCTTCTAATGCAAAGCTAAATTTTAAGCATCATTACTATTCAGTGTATTCAATGTCACACAGAATTTAATTCAGAAATCATTCTAATATGCTGATTTGCTGATCAAGAAACATTTCTTATTATTGTCAAATTATCAGTGTTGAAGACAGTTGCTTAATATTTTGTCTGTATGAATAGAATATCAAAAAGAACAGTATTTATTTAAGATAATCTTTGCAACCATGTAAAAGTCTTTACTGTATTTTTTGTTCAATTTATTCATTTATTTCAATTTAACTACGACAACTGAAAAAACAGCAGTGTGACTATGAAGTGTTATGTATTTGGAGATATATTTGCTCACAGTTTTGCTGCCTTCCCAGTGGCTGTGGCCCAGTTTGTCCAAGCGGGTGTATGATATAGGAACCCGTCTGTACGCACGAAACGGCTCCAGGCCACTCGCTGGGGGAACCACCTTCTGAGTCCGGGGGACTTTTGACTGTTTGGTCAGCACTCCTATCTCTTTCCGGGCTATTTTCTCCTTGTACATGCCAACTGTCTAAAAAGTGAATGACGACATTAGGAGGTTATTTTGCCCATTTACAACTTTATTCTAAAATAACATACACTATTAAAGGGATGGTTCACAAAACAAAAATTAAAATAGCTGAAAGTGTAACAAATGTAGCATTACATCACTGCTCACCAAAGGAATCCTCTGAAGTGAATCATCAAGATGTTTTGGACTTTAAAGTCCCGCTTCTGGCCAAAATAGGTAAAAAACGCATATATATATATATATATATATATATATACATGCATAAAATGTACACACATACACTAGTCAACATTCGAAGTGTATAAAAATCAAAACCTTGTCTTAGGACAACTATAATGAACTTTTTTTATCCACTTCAAATGTTGACTACTGTGTGTGTGTGTATACACAGCTTTTTACCTCACAGTATGTTAACTGATGGACTGGAGTGATGTGGATTACTTGTGAATTATTGTGATGTTTTTATCAGCTGTTTGGACTCTCATTCTGACGGCACCCATTCACTGCAGAGGAACTATTGGATGAGCAAATGATGTAATGCTAAATTTCTTCAAATCTATTTTGATGAACAAAAAACTCATCTTTCTCTTGGATGGCGTGTTCATTTTTGGGTGATCTATTTTTTTTTTCAGAAGCACCAACTACTGTTTATTATTTCCAGCACTGTCCTGACCTGTCATTAGTAATGACTGGCATTGTATTTTTAAGAGATTCTGGGGGTTTCCGTTAACTGATAAACAGAGCTCACCAGAGTAAGTAAGTTGACGGAGGACTCCATCTGTTTTAGCTGAACTGTCTGAGCATCTAAGATTTTCAGCACAGACGTGGCCAGATTGTTTATCTGGTATGTGACACTGGCCAGGGCCTGTGTGGTAAGAGCTTTAGACTCTTCAATGACACTTCTTGTGTCCTCCACCTAAAAGTAAAAAACAAACAAAAAATCATTTGAAATATTTTAACTCTTCTATAAATGTTTTTATCAATAACAACAGACTGAAAAAACTGATCGAGCACATCTTCACCAAGTATGCAGTTTACAAGTGTGTTATGTGTGGAAAAATGCTACCTTTGCAGACAGCATATGGAGATATAAAGTGCCAAGGCATGTCTAAATATAAAAAATATTCATATCTGTTGAAAGACATCTCTCCTGCTCACCAAGACTGCATTTATTTGATATAATATGGTAAAACAGTAATATTGTAAAAATATTACTCTAGTAAAAAAAAAGAGACTTACTGAGATTAAAATTTATTTTAAAATGTATTATTAAAAATATATTTATTTTTAATAGGGTTATTACAATTTAAAATAATTGTTTTCTACTGTAATGTATTTAAAATGTAATTTAAGAACATTATTATCAGAAACATTTTTTATTACTATTATTATTATTTTCATCATTGTTATTGAAAACAGTTGTGCTCTTTAATATTCTTGTGGAAACCGTTTTAGGATGCTGTGATAAATAAAAAGTTCAAAAGAGCAGCATTTATGTGTAACAGATTTTTATTTTCACTTGTCACTTATGACAGGAAGTGAGTTTCAGAGTACTGCTGTCTTTAAAAAAAGACTAACCCCAAATATTTTATTTGATAGTGTATAAATATAATGCTGAATACTGAATATTATCATTAATGATAAATACCTACTGATGATATTAATGTGGATATACAAACTAACACGCTGCATGCAGTATAACAAACCTCCAGGGTACAGAGATAGGATTCCTAGATAAACATGTTAAGAAAGTTTTTCATGGAGTACTAGGAATACATACCACAGCCTTGTTTAGGCATGTAAGCCGTCAGTACAGACAGCACAAAGCTCACTGAAAAGACTGGAAAAGAGTACAGCCTAAAGAAATGTTTTGACGATCAATGTGAATAATTCTGTGGAGCTTTGAAATGAATTTTACTTTCAGTTTTATGCATGTATGACTTTTTATTTATGACTAGTTATTAAATCCAGTTCAAATAAGTAAAAGAAGCAAGTACGTCATCACTAGACTACTTACAATGTACTTGCTTATCAGTACATACTATAAATGTTTAGGCCTTATGTAAACCTAAAAAACATAATATCCAGGAAGATCTAGAAAATAAGAATTTGGAGTGAAAAAAATCAAACATAGTACTGTGAATTAAAATGTATAGGAAAAAACAAAAGGCTCACATTGAAGTATTTGTTCTGACAGTAATCGGCCACCTTATGCAGATTTCTGTGGTTGTCTAGAAGAGCTTTTCTTGCAGTCGGAGCCTCTTGAAGGATTCTGTCTATGCATTCTTTATAGCTGTTGTCTCTCATTGTGCAGGTCTGCAGTGTAAGCTGAAGGCTGCTCCTCTTCACTGAATCTGGTTAACACTCAGCTAAGCAGGACTAGAGAGCGACTGCAGTGAAGAAGACAGGCACAAACATGTTGGGAGAGTGGGTGTGTTTGTAAAGCATTTCTCAGTAATCGTCAGCGCAGACACAAACTTCATGAATGAACGGTCACCTTGATTTTACCGTGATCTTTTGTTGATCCTGGATCAACATTACTGTCCAAAAATATGGGAAATGATAGCTGATTAACAAGGGAGTAGAAGCACCTAACCATGGTCATTAGCCTAAAACAGGATTTTCCAGAAAAATTATTCCTCAATTCTGATTGGTTGATTGGAATGTTGTTCCAGGATCAAAAAGGATATTGATCCAGGAACATCTTGTACTTGGTGAACTCACGCTCACCCTCTAGACTATCAGCCTCTCTCTCGCTTCATCCATGCAGTATATATCTATCTTGATACTCCACTTTAGACATTAAAGTGTATACTAACTGTAAGTAACTTCATACTTACACATCAACTAATTCTCATCAGTTTGAAACTACATGTCCACTAACTCTCAGAGTAGACTGTTAGGGTAGGTTTAGGGTTAGCAGTAGTCAGTGTTTTGTATGTTGTACACTGTATGACGTGTTAGAGATTATTAAGCAGACAGTCTACTAATACTCTGATGACTGCTAGTTGACACGTAGTTCCATAGTTACGTACTGTTAGTAGAATGTCTAAAGTAGAGTAGCGAAATAAAGTTTTACCACTTTTTGGAGCTAGACATCCCCTGTTCATTGTTTGCTTTTAGGGCAAGAAAAAGAAGAAGAAAATCTTTAATAAATGATGGCAAAATTTATTTTTGGGGAAATG
>JAUCMR010000024.1:662036-690024 GCA_032357425.1 Enteromius argenteus
GTTTAGGATAGAGATGGCAAGGCTGGGAGGAATGGACAGCACTTTGGTGACAGTTTTCTTTGAGTTCGGCTCAATGGGCTCCCCTTCCTCTTTAAACAGGTCATGTGTGTGAAGTTTCCTCGTTCCTCTAGCAAAAAAACTGTGTTTTTCATAAAAGCAGTATTTGGGTTTGACTGCACGGGTAGAATTGTTCTGAAATTCAGCCAAAACTTTCAAGCCTTCTCCTGTAGCAAGACACAATGAAAAATCACTTGAAACTATGACACTCTCTGCCTTTTTTGACAAAATGGGCCTCCTAATTCAGAATCGTGTTCAGTGTTGGGGAAAGTTACTTTTAAGAGTAATACATTACAATATAGTGCTACTCCCTAAAAAAGTAACCAATTCCGTTATTTAGTTACTTTTTATGGAAAGTAATGCATTGCATTACTTTTGCATTATTTTTTAAATCTGGGCTGAGCTTGATTGTTTGTTTTAAATATTAAAAATTTGGCAAATGTAAAAGCCTCTTAATACCAAAAGTGAAATGAATAAGCCTCAGGATGAAGTAAAGAAAGATCAACACTCTTCAATCAGCAGTAAACACACACACACACACAAATGTTATGTTCATCTAAAATCTTTTTTGCTTATTTGTATGGTTGAACTGAATCATTGGATCAATTTGATTAAGGTCAGTAGCAAAGACATTGGTTAATAAAATAGGATTAAATACATATAGGATATTTGTGTTAACAAAATTAAATGTAGGTTTGCGTCATATTTTGAGTTTGCATTTTTACTGTTTTTATTCATCTTGAGGAATACTGAATCTGTTTTTGTGTGGGTAAGATGAGTAAATTCATGTTGACATTTAGTCTAGAATTACAGTAAGTATCATGTTCACACAGCGCACAGCTGCACACAAAGCCTCTGGACTTACTCTCGATTTCTCTCAACATGGCAACACGAAGCTGTCAGTCAATCCGTAGAAAAACAACGTAACTGGAGTAACTCAAATTTTTCTTGTATATTAAAAAGTATGCCGTAACTTTACTAGTTACTTGAAAAAAGTAATCTGACTATGTAATGCACGTTACTTATAATCCGTAACCTGATTGTGTTATGAGATATCAAAATACACTGAAAATGAATAAAGTCTAATGTAATTAATCTATAATATGCATGTAACATAATAATAACATAATAAAATCGAAAGAAAAAAAAAGATAACGTTAATAGAATAACCTAGAAGAAGGGGAAAAAATGTAGAACCAGTTCTACTAGTGGTGTGGGCTAGATGGGGAGGGAACAACTAGTTGATTTCAATCCTGAAATGTATAACTTCTTTGTCAGTTATTACAACAGCTGAAAACACATGATCTACTTGCTAACACAAGAGTGCTTAAAGACTGTTAACATGAACCTCAAGAATGGAAAAGTTACGGTGTTCACCTACTCCTCAAAAATGCTTGATATTTCAGATTTTACAGAAATGGTTTTAATAAGGCTTTCTTTGAAACGTCTGTTGAGCTTATTGACAATGGCAGAACATTGACACCACTGAGATGTAAAAAGAAATATACAGTAATTTACCACGGTAGTATCCCATTTTCTCTGTGTTTATGTTCATCGAAACACTCCCAGAGGTGAAGAAATGCATTTTTTTATCTCTGGTTTCACACTGAGGTGCCTAAATAAGACAAAACATTTATTACACACATGAGAGAACCTCAAAACCTATAGAGGATGTATGGTAAAGAGATACATGGGGTTTTTGTTGTAATCTCACCATTAGTTCAGGATTGGACACATCTGGTCTGGGGATATAGTGAAACTCTTTTTTGTCTTTGATAGAAGTGCACATTGATCTGGATAGTTTTGTCTCCAAAGTGTAGACAACCTTTCCAACTGAACCTTTGAAGGTTGGTGGGAAGTGTCTAGAAGGAAAATAAATGTGTTTTGTAAAACTGTACAGCAGAAAGTAAAATCTCATTAAAAGGTTGAAATCTCTGAAAAAAAGAGAAATACTGGTAGATTGACATCATGTTCTATTTTATTAACTAAATTTTAGAGAAATAGAATATTCAAATATATTTATGTGCAGTTCAGTCATTTTATTTTAACATAATTCTTTTTATACCATGGTGTGTCTGAATGCTTGGGTCTTATTGGCTGACAGGTATGCATTAAAACCACTGTTCTATATTAATGCACTGCTTTAACTGATGCAAACAAAACCACACACATCACTCACACAGACAGAGAGAGAGGTCAGAGATCGCATCTGAGTGTGTTTTATGAACGTGAAAGTGAAGTGACGCGTGGCCAAGTACGATAACACATACTAGATATTTGTGCTCTGCATTTAACCCATCTAAGTGCACACACACTGAACACACACACACTGTGAACACACACTCGGAGCAGTGTTATCCCGCTTATACCATTATCATTTGGCAGTGTTACAGGAGTAACGACATGAGAGACGTGCGGATCCATCTGCAGGGCTTTAATGGTAGACATGGTCAAAATACAGGCAGGGTCGAGAAACAGCAGACAAGTATGGCATAGCACAAACCAAGAGAGGGGAACAGCAATTTGTGGGTATAAACCCAAAAAAAGGGACAAAGGCTGCAAAGGGGAAGAAAAGAAGAACCGTCAATTCACGCATCGCCAGCCTCTTGCGCAAGCTCATGGACTTTCAGTGGGATTTGATTTGAAAATGGTGAGTAAGATGTATACATTACACACATGTTCAAACAGCAATGACTCAGGAGGCTGGGGAAATTCATTCTAATGTTCATTCTCAACTGCCTTTCAAAGTTAGAATGCTGAACTCCTCTTTCATGCTCTTTTGCCATTCTTTTTTTGTTCTTTCAATGAATTGTACTCATCACACTTTCTATTATTTTATGTTATTCTGTCTGTTTTGTGTTCTGTTTCTAAAATTAGCTTTTGTTAGGTCAAGTCATGTGATATAATTTTGGATTAAAAATTTGAAATTATGGAACTCATATCTCTCTCTCTCTCTCTCTCTCTCTCTCTCTCTCTCATATACAGACCCAAGACTTTGCAAAGGATTGTGTGCTTTGAGAAAATGGTTAGTGTTCTAAGCAGTGACCGTTTTTATTGTTTATTGCTCTTTATTGATGAAGAGTTCCATTAAGTGTTAAGTATTGGTTTGAATGTATTCATACATGTTGAATTTTAGTGGTTTAGGTAACACTAAGTGTTGAGGTTCAGTATTTTGTTATAATGAACAATGTATTTGGGTTTAAAAATGTATTTGCTACTTTTTAAGCCATGAACATGAGAAAATGAGATTTGTTTGTGATTAATCTGAGCCTATGTGTAACATTTTTATGTGACCAGGAGTCACAGTGTATATCCTTGGTTTGAGTCTTTTTAGCTGAATTTTAGCAGCAGTTCAGGGAACATTCAATGTTGAGGTTTAGGGCCCTATCTTGCACCGACGCAGCGCAGAGCCAAACGCAAGTGTCTTTGCTAGTTTAAGACAGACACAGTTGTTATTTTCCGTCCTAGCTAGAATAAGCTAGAATATGTCTATAACAATCAGTGGTACACGTTACTATGCTAAACATAATTAATATTTAATGGAAACAAAATAAATGGTGATTTAACAGGAAAATAATGGTAACACTGCTACCAGTTATTTCCTGTTTTATTCTGTGATTCACAGTAAATTCCTGTTGAAAAACATTATGGGGAGTACACTGTAAAAAAACATTAACAGTAATTAACTGTTAAAATAACAGGAAAATAATGGTAACCCTGCTGCCAGTAATTTCCAGTTATTTAACAGGGAAATAATTAACAGTGTGGGATCATATCAGTTGTGTTGCTGTCTATGGAGGGTCAGATAGCTCTCTGATTTCATCAAAAATATCTTAATTTGTGTTCTGAAGATGAACAAAGGTCTTCTGGGTTTGGAACGACATGACAGAATTCTCATTTTGGGGTGAACTAACCCTTTAATGTAACTTGAATATGTTTTGGTCAACAGCTAAAATAACAAAAAATTTACCTGTATCCTAATATATATAGACCTAACTGGTCTTAGGCCAATGCATGTAAAATAGAGCAATAAAGATTAAAATGGCTCACACACTTATAACGCACTGACATTGAGCTGTAAAAAAACTGATTGTCTTCAAATGTACAATGAGGATGTTTTAATACATGGACTTGGGAGGAAATCCCTGATTCCCTAATGAGGTTTGAATTGCAGGGTTGTGGTATTTTCTGCAATAGTGTTGTTCATTTTTACTGCCTGTGTAAATAATAACAGTAGATTTCGCAAACCAGAAGTAGCTGTTAATCTCCATGGCTGTTCTAGTTTGGTTCCAAGCTTACGCTATGATCCAGTTTTAAGAAGTGACAGCAGAGTCTAAACAATGCATATCACATGGATAACGGTGAAACAGAACAGCCAACATATAAATGTCTCTCAGCAGAGAGAAACAAGACCAGACCTCAGACAGATCAGCACTGGCTGTTTTAAGAATCTCACAAAAATGTGTGCAATCATGTATTTATATACTGAAGTATGTTTTTTATGTGTTTGAATTACACTTAAATTACATACAATACTATATATATATATATATATATACACAGTACTGTGCAAAAGTCTTAGGCCACTAGTATTTTTTACCAACAGAAGAAAGGTTTTAAGTCGGTTATTTCTATCTTGGAGACGTTGCCACAGTTCTGTGCAGACAATAATCTCACTGCATTATTACAATTAATGACAAAATAATGTTTGGAAATGTAAACTGATATTTCCAACTGACACGCTACCGCAAAAGATAGAAATAACCGATTTAAAACCATTTTTTGTTGGTGAAAATACTAGTGGCCTGAGACTTTTGCACAGTACTGTATATATATATATATAAAAAATTTATTTTTGCCTCACAATATATTTCCTAATTACTTAGAATCAGCATAAATGTTCATTGTGAAATCAATTAAATTTATTCAGATAACATGGTATTGATTTATTTATTGTGTATTTAAAACAAGTTCAGTTTACTAGTAATATTACAGAAATTTGACCTTTTTTATGTTTCATTTATATATGACTGACAAACATTAAGTTTATAGATTTATGATGACAATTGGGTAATCATCCCTCTAAACTATTACATTAAATTGACAGCCCCATGAACATGTAATATCTTGGTCTTTTGCTTCCTTTTATATTTAACTTCTAGAATAATGTTTAACCCTCTAATTTATTGCTGTCAACATTCATCAGATATTTTATTAATCAGATGCTGTTTTAGATGTCATTTGCTCGCCATGGTGACCTTCTACACTGATTAGACCTTTAGTGAGATGATAAATGAATAAATTCAAGTAAACAACAAGTGAGATACAGCAGGTTTACAAGAATGTCTGCTGTTATCTACATGTAAGTATCAGTCTCACCTTTGCATTTGATAGTCTATCAACATTTAACAGTTAACAGCACTGTGTTTTCGGTCAATAAAAGACACCCCGGTGGTAGAGCAAAGCAGCACTTATCAGAAAAACTCACTGTCAGCATGTTAAGAGCAATTTATGTCTTGTATTGACAGATTATATGGAGACCATTTCAGCACATTAATGAAAAGTTATTTCCCTATAGACTAAAAAAAAGTGAGTACATTTTCATTTTTGGTTGAACCATTCCTTTAAAAGTGTTTTTAGGCAGACTATATAAACATAAGCATCCTGATTTCGAAAATCTCCATAAAGCCTGACAATCAGATTAGTCCTTGCCAGATTAAAAGTTTTTCATTTATTTATTTATTTTTGCCATTTTTCTATTCAATACGCATTTTGTGAAAGAACAGTGGGTGTGCCTCCTGAAGCTCCAGTACCAAAAAACGAAAATGACATTTTAAGTAAACAATAAACCATTTCCACTTGCAGCAAAGCACTGTAACTAATGGATAAGTTTTCTGAAATGCAATGTTTAATTATGCAACTGAGACATTATTTAATTAAATACACATTTATTTGAATACATTTCTAGAACAGAGATCTAAAAATTGGATAAAGCCAAGATTCTAGTTCCATTTTGTTAGTTAAAGGGTTAATCCACAGCCCAAAATGAAAATTTTGTCATTAATCACTTACCCTCATGTCATTCCAAACCCATAAAAGCTTGACTGTCCCACTGCCAAGTAATGAACACTGTCAAGGTCCAGAAAAGTATTAAAGACATTGTCATAATACTCCATCTGTCATCAGTGGTTCAACCGTAACAATGAAGTGACAAGAATACTTTTTCTAAGCAAAGAAAACTGTGCTATGGTTAACCTGATGAGATGCTGAGGAACAAATTGCTGAATACAAGTCGTTACAAAAAGTATTCATTTTGTAGGAGTAACCCTTTAAAGTTTTTTACAGAGGTGATTTTAGAGGTCATAAATCAGAAAATACTGTCAACAGACAGTAAAAAAAATCAAATGTTCACTATGTTTTTATGAATAAAATGCTATATAAACCAGGGGAGTGATATACAAACAATCCCCTCTAGAAAAACCTTTAGAATAAAGACAGTAATAAAACTGTAAAGTTTTGTGTTAAGTGCTGCTGAAGTGGAGATTTCTACTGTAAAACAATTGCTAAATGTTGAGAAAATTGCTTTTTTTTAAAAATGTATTGTATTTGAAATCTAGTGACACAGATGAAGTGTAATACAATAAAACCGTAAATGTGAATTCTGGAGGTTTTCTTTCCACTAGTCTGAAAGAAGACATATTATGGAAGCAAAAGAGCATAAAGTGAAAAACCAATAGTTTTGCCTGCAATGCCTTGCCTTAACCGAGCGTACAAACTGACAGAAAGGAGTGAGTGTTTATTAAGAAGGCTTAGATTTGCCGTGTGCAAAGTTTAACTTGCCAAGTGACCCTGGCATAAGATATTTTGGCCTCTCTATAGGACCATGCTGCTTTTTTTTATTTTTCACACCCCCAAAAAATGCCTAATAGGAGTTCATGCAGTGCAGATTTTTTCGGCGCAGGCAGTCGTTAGCTCAGTCAGTGAAGAACTATGGACATGGTCATGACACCATAAGCTGCCCTAAGCCGTCCTCTCAAAAAAAGCACATCACATAAATTCCAGGAGGATGACATCGTTTGCTCAAGGATTATGGACGGATTCTCCAGTACGCTCAGCTAGATGTGTGATTACGCACCTCTCCGTTCCCAACACAAGGAGACTTGTTCTCAAAGTTACATGCAGGAATAAACTGATGGAAACCCTCTGACTGAGTAATACAATCTTCCCATCTTTCCCTGGGTTTCTAAGTGAGGTTTCTTGCACGTACTTCACTGCGATGCCAAGATCAAAACAACACTGTTACAGTCGAATCAGTGCAAATTGCAACACTGTTATTTTCTTTGCAATGGTATGCAATGCCACAACATCCATTCCAACGTTGAGAGACAGTTTCCTGTAAGAGGAGATGGACCACAAGAAATAAGAATGGAAGAAATCACAACAAGCATTACAGCAGCTGGGGAAATTAAAGTCAAGCTTTTCGCGCAAAAGAGTTGTCTCATGCCATAGATGCACATGTGAAATCTTTTTGCGGTCATAGCTTTACTGATTTTCATGAGAATAATATATTGTTAGTTTCAATAGAATTTACGCTCAGAAACTGCTAGTAGATTTCACAAATACTTATAAAGAATTGCCAAGAAGCATGCTGAAATAAACATGAATTTTTGAAGTAAGGTAATAAAGAAAGATAATATTTTCTTGTAAAACACAGTTCAATAATCTTTTGTTTACCGCTTTGAGAAATCGTTTCTTGAGAAATTGCCTTGCCTTGTAGGGAATTTGCTACAGTGGACCAAAACAACAGGTTTCAGTTTGGATAAATATTAAAATACTTGACATTTTCTATTCTAACAACAGACTCTTCAGAGCTCTTCATGCAACATTGCAGATGTAACCACTGTAGTACAAGAAGCTATTTAAATCGCATCTACCTGCTCCACTAAGATTTATCTCCTTAGTGAATAGAAAGCAATATTCTACCTCTCTCTACAGAATCACTGATGGAACAGCTAATGCCTCAGTCTGCCAGATCGAGAACAGCAACAGTAATGTGGATGTCTTCAGAAAAGAAAGTCAGACAAAGAAATTATAAAACTGGAGGACACATTTGTGAGAAAGTAGTACAATTATAGCATACCTTTAACTGAAGAGTACTTTTTACTGATAGCATATACTAAATGCAATGTTTTTGTAATAGGATGTTTACAATTAAATTAAATGCATTTAGTTGCACTAAAAAGTGCTTTTTGACCTACTTAGGTACATCTTTGCACTATTAAAATTAAGGGTTCTTTATTGACATCAATGGTTCCATGAAGAACATCCACTTAACTTTTCCATTCCACAAAATGTTCTTTAGATTAGAAAAAAATGGTCACAGAAAAATTCTTCAGTCAACGAAAAATCATTCTTCTATGGTACTGCTACAACCCTTTCATAACTATGTCAATTTCTAATTATTTGTATGGTCTTTGAAAAGTACTGATGAATGTGCTGACAAAAATTTTATAATAAAATATTTTTTATTGTAATTTCTACTAAAATGTTAGTAAGCATCACAATAAGTGTTCTTTAATGTCAAAAGATTATGATAAACAAAATATATATATTTTTTAATGAAAATCTTCAAAATATTTTATGTTCCACAAGATACATTTTTAAAAGAAAAATGTTCCAAATATGTTTTTTTAATGTTTTAAAGAAGAAAGAATGGCATATAGGTTTGGATCGACACAATAGTAAATAAACGAAGACATACAGTAAGTAGCATATTTTCTCTATAATAAAAACAAACACAAATGCTGCCTGTCACGCAGTAAGAAGAGCTATAAAATGAATGATCAACTGTTCTAAGAAGATCTCCAGACTTCTGACTGAATGTCTTGGAAACCTCAACAGCTGGAGACACTGTTGATTTGTTTCCTAAACCGCACGCAAGGCCCAGGAATCGTTTTTGAGAATCAAATTAAATACTTTTTCCTTCTATAAAATCCTGGTGTCCAGGAGAAGTTGAGATGGAGATCCTGGGAGAGAGGAGGAAGGGGAAAGTAGGAGGGACAGACAGAGAGAGAGAGAGAGCGAAAGAGAGCAACTGTGTGTATCTTTCAAGAGAGAGGGTGGGTTGGGTTAAACTGGCACTTAAAAGAGCCGACTGTGGCTGCTCTGTGCCTGATTAACAGGGGAAAGGGGGAAGGAAGGACACAGATAGGAAACAACCACAGGACAGGAGCATCCAGCAGTGAGTGTGTCAAGACGGCTCCTCCGGGAACTTTCCTTTCTGCACTCTTCCCATTCCTCATGTCGCAGCTGTGGTCCATTATGTACCGGGCAGTGGTGCTGCTGACTCTCATCAGCACGAGCGCAGCTCTGAAACCCGAGTGGATTCCGGGGGATTATTTTATGACAGAGGAAGGGGCTAAGAGCTTCGTGAGCGACTACAACTCAACCGCAGAGGAGGTCTTCTACTTCAGCACTGAGGCCAGCTGGAACTACAATACCAACCTGACAGATCAAAATTCTCAGCTTCAGGTACAGTGAACAAACAGTCTTACAGACACCCAGTAACAATGCTTGTAGTCAAGCTACAACTGCACATAACTTGATGTAGCAAGATCCGCAATTCACAATTGATTTGCATGTGGAACGGTTGAATTCAGGTGTTTTTTTTGCATATGGGACAGATAAATCAGCCATTTAGACAGCCTGTAATAATTTAACAGCTTAAGACAAAACAATTACATGTCTTCCACTAAATTTTATTATAGGTATTTTGATTAATAGCAGACAGTTTGAGGACTCCTGTAAAGTTTCACTAAAGTGAGCGGGCAAGAACTGTGAGACTGTAGAGTAACATTTACTTGTGGTAAAGGATGTGAGTAATCACCATGAGAAAATATGCATGTGTCATCATTTCCGTGCTCTGTCACTTTCAAGCAGTTGGGCAAAGTTAAGTATAGGTTCTAAATGCAGCAGGTGTTTATTAAAACAAACAAACCAAAGAAGGTAATCCGAGAATTCCTAGTAATCCAAAAGACAACTCAGTAAACAAACAGAGAGCTAATTAAACACACACTGGAATAACAAGGAACTAAATGAGACACAAGCGTAACTAATCAGAAACCACAAAAACAACCAAAGACAGACATACTGTAGAAACTACAAAAACAAGAACTAAACCAAACCAGACGTGACGTACACAGATGCGTATCCCCAGTGAGGAAGAAGTGGAATGGAGAGGTGTTGACGAAACTGCTGGTGGAGACCAAGGAGTCCAAAGGCAGGGCAACATCACAGGCTCGGAGGACTGAGGTGACGTGGGTGGGAACAGAGGACCAGGAACAACCTCACTAGCATAGCTGAGAAGGAAGGTCTAGGGTCACGTACAATACCAGGGAGTCTAACAAGCCAGACAGAACTGGTGGAAAAGGAAGGGCTTTACAGTTGAAGTTGAAATCGAGGTGGGACTTAAAGGTGCAGTATGTAAGATTGACAGCTAGTGGTTGAAATGGGTAAAGCAATTCTGACCCGGAACGCACATTTCAGAGTAGAATTACTGGCAATATCATTATTTTTCAGAGAAACGGTTATGTAAACATAACATGATTCCATAAGCTATGTTTTCTGACGACTAGAAGTGGGCAGGATCATTCAGATTAAAGGTGCAGTATGTAATATTGCCAGATAGTGGTTGAAATGGGTACTGCAATTCTGGCCCGGAATCTGCCCGAAACGAACAATGCATAGTATTATTATAGCATTATTTTTCAGAGAAACAGCTGTGATACATAACATGTTTCCTAAATATCTACAAAACATATGATGTTATTGTTTGGCTTCAGAAGAGTCAAAAACTTACACACAGCACCTTTAAATTCAATACGGACAGGACAATATCAATGCTGTGGAGGAGAAACCTCTGAAATGTTGAAATCCCATTTGGGACTTTCTTCCATATGGGATGTCAAGTGTCCTAATCATGTTAAGCAATCGGATCGTATTTCCAATAATAATAACCAAATACTTATTATATGGACAATTTTTTATGGGTGATAAAAAAAATTAATGTTTTATTGGAAATAAATAAATTATAAAACACTATATTGTCTAAATTTAAAATAAACTGACAACACCAATAAATTAAGGTTGTAGGATTCCATTTGTAAACATTAGTTGACTAGATTTTAAAAGTAAATAAACAATGAAAAATACCTCTGAAGAATTGATTAATCTTAGTTAAAGTTACGTTCAATATTTCCATTATCAAAAACCTTAATATAATTAATGGACCTGAGAACATGAACTAACAATGAACAGTTGTTACAATATTTCCAAAGATTAAAACAAATACAGAAATAAATGTATTCATCATTCTTAGTTAATGGGATAGTTCAAAACAAACATTTTGTCATCATTTATTCCCCTCGTGAATTTTTCTTTTGTTGAACACAAAAGAAGACATTCTGAAGAACTTGAGAAACCAACAGTAGTAGTTGATTTCCAAATATATTTATTCATTTGCATGCATGGACTTCAATGGCTACCATTGAAAATATCTTCGTTTGGGTTTGGAAAAACTTGCAGGTAAGTAAATGACAGATTTTTGGTTGAACTATATCTGTAATGCATTAACTAATGGGACCTTGTTATTAAATGTTACCAAAGCACCAGCCAGTAACAGAAACGGTACCATACAGTATATTATTCATCCCAATGAGACACAGGTAAAAAGAAAAGCTTATAACATCTCAGCATGGTAAAACAAACTGCTTACTGAATCTGCTTCTCTATTTAATCTATGCTTGAATGATGAAGCACTTCAGCTAAGGTCTACGCAGAAAAACAGAAGTTGATATAGACTGTGAACAAAAGTTTGACTGGATGCCATTATGATGAATGCAGAGGCGAGGTGGTCACCGTTGCTCTCACACACACACACACACACACACGCACGCTCGCCTCCTTCAGACAGCTGTCTCAACACGGTTTCACAGCTGTCTCAACACTCACTCACAGCTTTTCAAATGAGTGCTGGCACCGCTAACTCGCTGCTCAACATCTGAACCAAAGCTCAACACAAAAAGCTGCAAAAAGAGCTGATAGAGAGCTGGGCAGAACCTGAGCGACGCCTGGAGTGATGTCTATTATTTCAGACACATCAAACGAGGTGATCAAAGAGCCTCTGTTTTGGGCATCTCTATTGGAGGCGGCGGGCGCAAGGCCAGGTTGTTGCTGTGAGCGGGACTCGCCCTGACTGCGTATAAAGATAAAGCAGCACTGTATCAAAGCAACACGCCCGTCACACTCATTCCACAGAGACCGCCGTCACAGGATGCCGCTCATGGTTGCTGGAGCAGGTATTTTTGGTTTCGCAGTCATCATGACTGTAGGCATCTTGGTGTTGTGCATTCAACAGATGGTTGACGGAGGTTATGCTAATGCAGCATATGCTGATGTGCCTTTCGGGCACTGTTGATGACTGCAGCAATTTAGAATAACACAAGCGAGAAGCCGCTTATGTCTGCAAGTCAAATCAGATGACAAAGTTGAAATCGCCAGCTTCCAAGCAGCTTGCAAACCTTGGATTTCGTAATTAAAAACTTCTGTGGAAAGCCACAACCCCAACTGAACTGTGATGTGACGTCATGATGATGTCATGAAAACAAGGTGCAGACAATGATTCAGTTTTAAGCAAATAAAATGCACCAAGGAGTCAAAATTGCTGCATTACATTATTATGATAAAACTGAGTTTTAACATGAGCTTTTCTGTTGATTAGTTACAAAACATTATAGAACTGTATTTTTTTTTTCTCTCATCTGGAAGGCACTTTCATCCAAAGCAACCTAAATTTAATTTATGTTTATTGCATTTATGCATCCTGAGGTGCACCTATAATCTTTGGTGTCAGAATTATATATAAATTTGAATATTTTACCCTGATTTTAGCTCTGCATATTAACTGCGTAAAATAAACAAATAATTAAATTTCAACTTTTTAAGCTTTTAAACAATTAATCATGATTAACTGCATCCAAAGTAAAAGTTTTCCGGAAGGCTGCGTCCTCTGGAGGTTGCATTTGAAGACTGCATACGTCATCAGGGAAATCTCATTCAAGAAAAGTAACCATTAAATTGCAAAGTAAAAAATAAATTATAGCATTTTACACCGCACGAAGAATAACAGTGAATTTTATTGTGGTTACTTCTCTTAAATAAGAAATCCTTAATGACGTGTGCAGCCTTCAAAATGCGGCCTACAGAGGACGCAGCTAATGTGTGTATGCTGTGTATATATATTATCTATATGTAAATACAAACACATGCATGTAAATATTTAATAAAAATGTATATAAATATATATTCAATGTATATATATAAAATATAAAATTATCAATATAAAAGTGTTTAAATATTTAAAAAATATACACTGTATGTGTGTGCATTTATATATACAGTATACATAAGTACACATACATAAAAATCTAAACAAAAACTTTGATTTTGGATGCAATTAATCGTTTGACAGCAGTACATTTTAACATTTACTGACATCATACACTTCAAAAATATATGTAAATATATATAGAAAAATTAAAGATATTTATATGAAATGGGTATTGATTTAATTTGTATTCTCCATTTTCAAATATTTTGATTGAACTTTAACAAAATAAAATTCATTAGTTACATACTAATTACTACATTATATTAGACAACAGATTTTAGACTGGATTTTAAGTTATATTTAGAGATTTCATTACGGTAACATGGTTATTTATTATTGTGATACTTGCAAAAACACAGTAAATTATTATTTAGAGAGTGCAGCAATAGAAGCACATTTGAAATTGGTCTAAATCAGATGCCCAAAATCTGATCTGTGCCAGATGTCTGCGAAAAAAATGTTTATGTAAATGCCTCCCAAGAGTCTGCATTATTCATGCAGCAAATTCCACAATCCGCTGTACTGCCATGCCACTCCCATACAGTAGAAACGCTCTTTATCTTCGCTCAATTTCTGTGGCAGAGCAGCCATGTGTAGCCCGTAATTTTTATTTCTGCTTTGAGTGAGGCCAGTCATCAGGCTGGAATCAGTCAAGAGGTCTTTTAATTAGCCTCTAAAAATAAAGCTCTCAGAAAAGAGCCCTTTAAAAACTATTTAGATCCTTCAAAGACACAATGAGGTACATCTGCCGATTAGAGAGGGGGAAGTGTTTGGGGAGGTTTGCAGGGATGTTTCAGAGCCATGCCAAAACCCACTAGATTGAGCTCATCGCCCTGGTGTCAGTCACAAGTGGTTATAATGTTACTGTTTCATGTCAAGCCTTGAACCTTGCACCCTGCTTGGACTTATCATCACATTCTTGCATAAACATGACAGGACAAATGGGACCTTGGAAGAAGAGGTGAAAAAACAAGAAGCCAGCCGTCTTTATCTCTGAGGAAAACCGAGTGTGAGCATTCAAGTGAAGGACGAGAGATAATAGAGATAGATGCACATGTCACCAGCTTGTTAATTAGTGATGGAAACTCATCTCCACTCGGGTCAACAAAGGTATCACCTTGTAAACTAATGAGTGCAACCGCTGTGACAGGGTCATCGCGCCCTGCGGTTATCATAACAGAGAAGGGATGCTGGGGTCAAACGAACACAGCAGGAAGGAAGGGGTAAAACATAAAAAAAAAAGCATGATGCATCCAAGTCCAGGATACAATAAACCTTTAGGAAGAATGTACACTACTAATGTAAGGAATTTTAACAGAAAAAAGTAAAAATGCTAGCTTAAACCCTAAATACATACATAAAAATGTTCTTCTAGGGGTGTAATGGGATACATATTCGGACCAAACTGTTACTGTACGGGTCTTTTGGTTCAATTTGTAAGTGTACTGAACAAAAACAGTATTTTTTTTCCCTAAGAAATTCAAATAATAAATGGTGTTTTGCCATTTATTTGTTCAGTCTGTAACTGAACAAATAACCTACAAATTTTATTATTTTTTATTTTATTATTTTTATTATTGTGTGGAATTTACATGTTTACATACTTTTTTTTCAAGTTGATTGTTGATCATCTGTCGTTACACCCCTATGTACTGCTATGATTTTTCATAGATTTATGAGTTTTATTTTATTTAAAAAATCTATTTTATTGTTATACCTTTTTTGGCAAAGAGTATACACTACCTTTAATTTACACCAAAAGAATATAAAAGAATGTTTTTGTGAGCATTTATTCTCATGATAAGATGTTGCATTTTATGTTGTTTAGTTTATTGCACTATTATTTTAGTTTTGTGTGTCATTTTTAGCATGTTCTGGAGAATCCTGTTTGTGAACAATTAGTCTGTAAAAACCTTGCGTTAACTTAGACATTCTGAAGTAAACACATCTCTAAAAGCAATGATAACTTGCAGTTCAGCAAATTAATCATATCTTGATTCAGTTGACCCAAAAATGTAAATTCTGTCATTAATAACTCACCCTCATGCCGTTACAAACCTGCAAGACCTTCGTTCATCTTCGGAACACAAATTAAGATTTTTTTTAAACAGCAAGGGTCCAACCAAAAGTTCAAGGCACAGAAACGGCATGAGGGTAAGTAATGAATGACAGAATTTTCTGAATCATTTGTGCGGGAATTGCTTGTTTTTCAGGCAAGTTCACAAGAACAATTCTAATAATTAATTTTTTTTCTCAACACATTAATTTGGAAGCAGAATCATGTCCACAGCTTGGAGGTCATATATGATTTATTTGGTGATTAAGTGCCGTCTTTGAAAAGTCACGCATGCATGAAACATTGGTTCTGAATAGACTATTCTCCATGTAAAGATTTTTTTCTTAAAGGGATGCTTCACCGAAAATGTGAATTCAGCCAACATTGACCCATCCTCATATCATTCTTAAACATTATGACTTTTTATTCTTTTGTGTAACAATGAATATACAGTATATTTTGAAGAATGTCTCAGTACCTTTTTGGCTATATGGAGGTCAAAGGTAACCAAAACCCTTTGGTTACCAGCTTTCCTCAAAGTCTTTCATGTTCTGCAGAAGAAGTGAGTAACATGTAAATCTTTGGTGAAGGTTTAAAATGTCCAATGACGAATATACAACTTCACCTCCATTTCCTGACATCCCACACCCACCACAAGACCTAAGTCTCTCAAATACACAGAGTGTGGGAGAAATCATTGTCCCTGACAAAATAGCACACATTCTCAGCTCAATGATGTCTAACTGACTGAAATGTAATGACTAAAAGGTTCTCCACAGCAGGCACACTACTGTTTTATGGGATATGAGCTAGCAGGTGCTTTATACCTCAGTCTGGATTGTTCCAGGTGCTATTCGTGTTCCCCAAAATAAATTATTTCCTGTCAGGACCCAAAGAATAAACTGATGGATGGTGCGAACTCAGTCACCTCATTTCATCCCTTGTTGCTGCAAAAGCAATTCAAGGACTTATTGAAAACATAACAAGAATGAAAGAAACTCGAAACAGTTCTAGGCTTGAGCGAGAAATGATTATTAACAGAGAATGAAAAAAGAGGACTGAAATTTGTATGGGAGAGAAAGATACGATAACATGACACAATTATAAAAAAATACTCAAACATCAAAGCATCATGTTAAGTAAGAGCACATGTAATAACTACTAGGCCAAGATTACATACTTTTATTTACTGAAATATGTGCAATTAATTATGAAAAAAAACCTTCTTATTAAGTGCAAAACAATATCAACGCCAAGAAATACAGACCCATACTTCATTTTATCTATCAGAATTGCTTGGATCTTGAATCTTGGGGGTTACACGCCAGAACAGAGTTAGTTTATGAGCCTTGATGCAGCAAGTTCTGCACAGAACTTTTTTTTTATCAGAATCTTTAGTGCCATGGCAAAAGATATCATATTTAATCTAACTTATAAATGTGAATTTGCCGTCTGCATTAAATGTGATGTAAAATAGACTGAAATAAGAAATGTATTTCTGTTGAGTCAACTTTTTAGTGAAGCAAAACTATTAACTGTGACTAGTGTCTTCTGATTTCCAAACAAATGGCTCTTATGGGTGATGCTTTTAAGGGAATCAAAAATAAACACTGCATGCTGTGAATTATGATTCACAAAATATGCAGCATAACTAGTCTGACTCTTATGAAACAATACTTTTTAGTGAATCAAAAATATACAGTGCAAATAGCATAGTCTAATTAATAATAACTAATAACTTAATAACTGCACACTATGAATCACCAAGTAAGCATAAGTAAATTGTCAGTACATCCGGTTACACTTTATTTTGATGGTCCCTTTTGAACAATCTGTTGACAATAAGTAGCTTTACACCTACATGTCAACTAACTCTCATTAGAATATTAGTACACTCTCTAATTAATATCTGCTAACTCTTTATTGAGATGGTCTCCCAAAAGACGCTCTATTGACTTTAAGTAACTTTGCAAGTACATATCAACCTATTCTAACCCTAAACCTACCAGTCTGCTAACACTCTATTGAGAGTTAGTAGATATGTAGATGCAATGTTACTTATAATCAACAGAATATGTTAAAGGGACCATCAAAATAAAGTGAAACCGTACATCCTTTATAAAGCATTGTCCCATCATTAATAGTCATTAGTAAGCAGTTTATAAATACAGCTATAAATGCCTTGTTTTATGATTTATAAGTATATCTATTACAAAGGGAGATAACTGAGCCTTTAAATCTCCCAACAGAGTAACAAACAAACACAACACAGAGGGGTACAGAACTCAGAAATATTTATTTCAAGATGCAAAACATGAAACTGTATATACTATATATATATATATATATATATATATATATATACACTACATACTATAAACTTGAATTTTTATTTGATTGTTTTCTATGAGGTTTATTTTTCATATTTTCCTAAGTGTACGGTATGATTTTTTTGTATCTCAAAAAATATGTCTGTGTTTTGTATCCCTCCGAACAACTATCATGTGTCTAAATGATTTACAAATGCACATTTAAATAGTTTATTAATCATTTACTTAAGCTTTCTAGATGATCTTATGAACCACTGACAACTCCAAAAGAACTAGTTTGTAAACAACGTAATAATTTAGAAATTAAAAATTGTTAATAAAGTATGAAAATACAATTATTAAACATTATAGATAAGCTCAAGAACAAAACATTTATAGCTGTATCTGTGACTAAGGACCAGGCTGAGTAGGATCCATGTGCAGCTTTTATTAACAATCGTAGTCAGACAAACGGAATCGGCAACAGGCAAACAGTGCATAGGAGGCAAGGCAGACGTAATCGGTAACACAGGCAAGGTCGGGGCAGGCAGCAAAGAATCACAAATGAGATAGACAGTAGGCAGACAGCACAAAGACCACCTAGGCAAATCAAGACTTCGTGGGGAAGTGAGGGCCAGGGTCCAGTTTATATAGGGTGGAGCCTAGACAGGGCATGGCCAAATCCAGAGCGCGGGCTCTGACCCAGGTACGTGGTGGGGAAAAACTAGCCAGAACTCTGATGAGGGCTCCCTCTGGTGGTGTGGAGGAGGCAACCCGGGAGCCTCCAACGTTACAGTGTCTATAAACTGCTTACTAATGCTTATTAATATTGGTACAATGCTTTATAACTGCACTAATGCTTAACTAATGAACTAATGATTCATAAAATGTTACCCAAATGACACTTAATAACCAATTTAATCAACAGTGCATTCCTTTAATGAACTCAACCAATCAGAGCAACATCAACATCTGCAAGTTAGCATTGTTTTCAGAAATAAAGTTTTGCATTGAAATTCATGAGGAAATACAGTTTATATACAATACTATAACAAATATGATCAGTTTTCATTTAAATTTAATTAAAACTACTCTGTATAGAATAATCAGGCTCTCCTCATTGTTTCCTTCAGGTTGCTGCATCTTTGGAAGAGCAGGCTTTCACAGAGGCATGGGGTCAAAAAGCAAAGGCTACCTTCAATGAGTCTCTCATGGAGAGCTTCACTGATCCAGACCTAAAGAAAATCCTCAGTATGATAAATGTTCTGGGACCTGCCAATCTCCCAACCGCAGAGAGAGAGCGGGTGAGTTGACCACTGGAGCTGTGGAAAAAGAGCTCTTGACGACACATCAAGACGTGTTTTGATCGCTCTCTTTGTTTTCTTAGTACAATACCATTCTGAGCCAGATGGACAGCATCTACTCAAAGGCAGAGGTGTGTCTCCCTTCAAAGGAATGCTGGTCTTTGGAGCCTGGTGAGAAACGCTCCCAACACTTTGTTGATGTGTGTCAGTAAAGGTCAAAATGAAGATGAAAATACACACACATACGCACAAAAAAATATATTAAAAAAATGAGTACTTAGTAACTAATTGTTCAGCCAACAAAGTCTCTGAGAAACATACAGTAGTGAATGATTCAATGACTCACTGAAAAAAAAGCCACTTGTTTTACTCCTGAAATTTTTTTTTTGCTGAGCTCACATTTACCATCATTCGGCCAATCACAATGAGAATCCAAGCAATCTGGAATTTCACACAAGGGTGAAAGATTTCCCAACACGTTCAAACTGATCAAATGAATCTGCAGCATTGACAAACAGAAAGCTTCTGGGTTTGGAAGTGCTTCATACATCACTAGACTGTCGAGAACCAACAATCAACCTTTTGTGACTGCACCTTTAATTAGCTAAAGGTTTGCTCAAAGTCGCAACTACAATACAGGTATAACTTTGGGTAACACTTTATTTTAAGGAACGATTCTCACTATTAACTAGCATGTACTGTATATTACTAGCATATTGGCTGTTTTTTAGGACTTAGTACATATCAATTCCTTAATATACATGCTAATATTATAGATACCTTAGTCCAACCCCATACGGAAGCTATTAGGAAGCAGGAAATTGAGGCAATTTTATTTGGTTTACAGAGGCAAAAGCTTTAGTTTATAGTGAGAACTGGACCTTAAAATAGAGTGTGACCTAAGTTTGTAACCTGCTGAAAGAAGTCTTGTAAAATCCCCACCACTTGTCCTCACTTGCCTTAATTTTCTCCATAATTAACTTTACTAAATGTAGGTTTATTTATTTATTTTTGCCAAAATCAAACAGAACATTGCATTTGAAAGTGTTTAGCTTATCTTAAAAGGTTGTTTTTATCCCAAGAGTGCACCATTACATCCATGTCACAACAGTATCACATTTACTAGTATTATCATTAATCTCTACAGCACTCAAAATAAAAAAAATATCTGCTTATAAGGATGAAATCACGTTTGTTCTAACAGTGTTTCAAACATGTGGACTTGCTTATATCTGCAGCAGATGTTTTCCCATCTCCAAATTCACATACAGCAAAAAAACAACAAAGAAAAAAGCCACAAACAAACAGCAGTAAATCTGACTCTGTGTGAATAAACAATACTACATTCTGATGTTCATTAACTCTTGTCTACTGTTCCTGTCCTCCACTATACATGGATCCAGTCATACAATCCAAAGCTAAAATCAACATGTTGTGTCCTGTTCTCCTAAAAACTTCCGTTCAAGGCTCTTCTTGAGAAACTGCACTGATTTAGCTTCTATGGACCACAAAACTCCGGAAGACAGTTGTAAACAAACGCCCTTTCTTCATCTGGGGCTCATTTGCAAGACTCAGCATAACCTAAATCTCGAACTAGAAGTTGTTTTACTGCAGAGTTAGAATTAAAAATAGTTCACTTCAGGTCATCCAAGATGTAAATAAGTTTGTTTGTTCATCACAACAGATTTGGAAAAATTTAGCATTACATCATTTGGACACCAATGGATTTTTTGCAATGAATGGGTGCCGTCAGAATGAGAGACCAAACAGCAGATAAAAACATCACAACAGTCCACAAGTAACCCACACGTTTCCAAACTAACATGTTTGTAATAAACAAATCCAACAAGACATTTTTATCTTCAAACCACTGCCTCTGGCTAAAAATGTGAGTAATTCATAATATTGCTCCAAATCTGTTTAGAAGATAAAGAAACAAACTCAAATACAGTACATGGGTCCTCAGGGTAAGTAAATTCTGAGTTAACTATTACGTTAATTATTATGCATTTATGTCATTTATGTGTTTTCAGAGCTCACAGAAATAATGGCTACCTCAAGAAGCTACAAGAGGCTTCTGTATGCCTGGGAAGGCTGGCACAATGCCTCAGGGGTCCCACTCAAATCCCTCTACCCTGAGTTTGTGGAGCTCAGCAACAACGCATCTCGGATGGACGGTGAGTGAGTAATTCTTGGAGAGGGGAGAAAGATAAAGAAAGAAAGATCTGACGCCTCGTTCTTCTTATCTGTTCTCCCCAGGCTTTGATGATACAGGTGATTACTGGCGTTCCTGGTACGAATCTGAGACCTTCGAGCAAGACCTAGAGAATCTGTTTAAACAGCTTGAACCTCTTTACCAAAACCTGCATGCCTTTGTTCGCCGAAAGCTCTATGACTACTACGGTCCTAAATACATCAACCTTAAGGGTGCCATCCCCGCCCACCTCTTGGGTAAGTTGTTAGATTGCGAAAAATACAGATTTGCGAATGACTGAAGTTGGTTTATTATTACTGATATTATGCAACTAGATTCACAAAGCCAGACTTTGACATAAAGCATAAAATCTGGTCCTCGTTACAATACAAAACCACCCACTTAGACAGGAAAATAGATTTAGTGCATTCAGCAGACACTTTTGTCCAAAGCAACTTACAACAGAGAGGCTTAAGTAATCTGTCACACTGGTAACACTTTACTTGAAGCCTTATAAAATTATTTTTAATGCATTAATTATGCCTTGTAATGCATCTAATAATGCATGGTATGATCTTATAAAAAACTGTTCTAAAACATTATAAAACTATCCAAAATTAAATGATAAAATCTGTATCTATAAAATCTATATAATTCATTGAAACACAGCAAAAACCAATTTCATATGTAACAAGAAGTATACACGTATTACAATGCATTATAACACTGGACAACTTTTTATAAAAAGATATAATGCGTTAACTAATATTAAGTAACACTTTGCAATTCAGACTTTTTTTTTCTATTTTTATATGTTCTCATTGTATTTGGTTTTTGTTTTAGGTAATATGTGGTCACAAACGTGGAACAACATCTACAACATGATGATCCCTTTTCCTGACAAGCCCAATATAGATGTGACAGACACCATGGTTGCTAAAGTAAGTGAACAGAACTATATCTAGATGAGTGGATACTATCCTCAGCACTCCAGAGACTGATAAAGTGATTTGTACACACAGGGTTATAATGCTACTCACATGTTCCGGGTGGCGGAGGAGTTCTTCACCTCTCTGGGTTTGCTCGAAATGCCTGATGAGTTTTGGGACAAGGCCATGCTGGAGAAACCCACTGATGGAAGGGATGTGGTCTGCCATGCCTCTGCCTGGGACTTCTACAACCGCAAAGACTTCAGGTATATTAATCATATTCATCTATAATCTAATTATCAAATGTAAGAAGTAATCCTTGTTCTTATCAGGGTTTTATTTTATTTAAAATAAAATGACTAAAAATACTGTAACAAATTGTTATTTCATGTTAGTTTAGATAATGTTAGCATTATCTATAGTGCTACCTAATGATGCATTATTGTAAAGCTCCAACCTGTCCTACCATTGTCATATTAATGATTTTTTTGAATCATAATTCAGGTTTTGTGTAGCACAATTGGTAGCGCGTTGCGTTATATTATGATATGTAATCATGCAATCATGGGTTCAATGCTTGAGAAAGCATGTGATCATAAAATATATTTTAAATACATTTTATGACAAATTACAGTGAGGTCTGTGTAAAAAGTCCACACATGGCATTTAAATAAACAAGCATTTTGATTGGCAATGACAGTCATACGTCATTTCATGCAACACAGAGGGCGCTTAACTTTAAAATGTAAAAATAGGTTGTAATAAGGTGCTTGCTTCTTGAAGGACAGGCTCCAAATTTATACTTTAGCTTTATCAAGATACTGTTATTTCATATAGTGAGAATTACACTTTGGTTTGAAATTTTCATCATTTTAAGAATAAAAATAAATAAATCTACTCGGATGCATCAACACACACTTTTGATAATGGATGAATTAAACTAGTGAGACATTACAATTTTGTTTGGTCCTGCAAAAACACAGAATATTGATTTTCCCAAACTCATTCCATCAATTCTGGCAAGTATAAAATTCTACAAAAAAATAGAATTGTGTGATACATTTTTTTTTAATCAAATTAACCGAATAATTTAATGGTACCACATCAAACTATGAATGGTTTGTTTCAAAATATTATATGAAATAGGAAGGGATTGGCAGATAGTTACCTAAACCACCAAAGATGTTCTTAAGTAATACAGCAAAATGTGTGATCCTTGACAGAATCAAACAGTGCACTACTGTGACTATGGAGCAGCTTTTCACCGTGCATCATGAGATGGGTCATGTGGAATATTACCTCCAGTACAAAGATCAGCCGGTCAGCTTCAGGAGAGGAGCCAATCCTGGCTTCCATGAGGCCATAGGAGATGTGCTGTCTCTGTCTGTGTCCACACCCAAACATCTCCACACCATCGGTCTTCTGGACCAACTGACCGATGATGCTGGTAGGTGAAAGATGTTCAAAATGATACTTACTAGTGTAAACCTGAGATAAACTGATGACGTATTTGAAATTCCATAGAGAGTGACATCAACTACCTGCTGAAGATGGCTTTGGAAAAGATCGCCTTCCTTCCTTTTGGATACCTTATTGATCAGTGGCGCTGGGGTGTGTTTAGTGGACAAACACCGCCTGAACGTTACAATGCAGAATGGTGGTACCTCAGGTACAGTAAAAAACAAGACAAAATAGGGTATCATAATGAAACACTGTGGTCAGCAATCCATTGTTTGTGCCATCACTGCAAAAAATGCTTTCTAGCCTAGATTTTTTTGTCATTTCTAGCCAAAACATCTAAAAATTCTTAAATCAAGAAGGATTTTCTAGACCAGTGCAAATTATTGTCTTGTTTTCAGAAAACACAAGTCAAAATTAAGTGACGTTTTGCTAAGAACAAGCAAAATAACTCTCCAGGACCGACGTTCCCCACCCCTGCACTAGAACATAATAACACAGTTAGACTTTGACTACGTTTAGATGAGGTAAAGTTTAATCGCAATGTTGCCAAAATCTCATAATAATCGCATTAAGAGGGTCCATGTAGACGCACTCAATGACAGAAACCTAGGTCACACAGGGCACATGGTAAATGAAAACAAAACAGTCCAGGGGTGTGACACCCATGATTCCTGGAATATATACATATGTATGGAGGGAGAAATCATGTATTCCACAACAATTATAAACTGTGATAATAATAAATGTTTTTGAGCTGTGAATCAGCATATTATAACAATTTCTTACTTTATTTTTGAATAAAATAATATAGCCTTGACAGTAAGACTTCTTCTAAAACACTAAAAAGAAAATCTTACCAATCCCCAAACCCCAAGTTAAATCTCATTGCATTTTGGGGAGGGTTTTTTCATGCTATCAGTCACCTAAGACAATGTATTTGTATTTAAATGTCTTGAACTGAATATGAATATTTTTCCTTTTATTAGGACAAAATACCAAGGCATCTGTCCGCCAACCAGACGTACAGCGGAGCATTTTGATGCTGGAGCGAAATATCACATTCCTGGAAACACACCGTACATCAGGTGGGTTTACCACAATGAGTTGCCCGTGCTAAATTAACAATCAATAATCAAACTTAAGATGAACACAGAGAAGATAATTACTTTCTCTCATTTAACCTCTCGCAGATACTTTGTGAGCTTTATTCTGCAGTTCCAGTTCCATCAGAAATTGTGTGAGGCTGCTGGACATACCGGACCTCTGCACAAATGCGATATCTACAGATCAAAAGAGGCTGGAGCTGTTTTAGAGTATGTATTGATCCTGTGACTGCTGGGGGTTTGAATGAAACTCCATCATCATGATGAACGGAAAGTTTGTGCATTGAGATTTAGCGCTACTTTATTCTGTTTGAAAGGAAAGTCTTGAAGGCTGGCTCTTCTAAACCTTGGACAGAAGTGCTACAAGAGGCTCTGGGCACTAACAAAATGGACGCCAGCCCCCTGATGAGCTATTTTGAGCCAGTTACTACCTGGCTGAAGGAACAGAATGCCAAAACGGAAGAGACACTGGGCTGGCCTGATTTTAATTGGGTGCCACCAGTACCAGAAGGCTACCCTGAAGACATCGGTAAGAACTTGTGCAAACTATTTTTATTAGGACAGCTAGTTCAGCTTCTTAATTTAGTTGATTATATAAAGAAAATAACATAACACTAACAACAAATAACACATTTAATCATGCCCCCTGACCTGCTATAAAATGCACCCGGTGGAAATGTTGTGTCTCTTAGCTGCAGAGTTGCCAAATCCATGTTTAAGCTTGTGAAAAAGAAGTGAGCTTAATTGTACTCAATGTAGTGTACTTGAAACCTTAAAAGCATATATATATATATTTTTTTTTTTTCAAATTTACTTATAATGTAAAATTAATTAAATAAAAGCCACTTCAGTGTAATAGGGTACACTTTCATGACTAAAGTTCTTAAAAAGTGAACTTTGTAATAATGTAAAATTATAAGCTTGTTAATTAATTAATTAAATAACATTCAAGTACATCTTAAGTCATTATGGATAACAAAACAATTCTCAAGTTAAACTAACTGCATTTCATGTACATTTAATCTTATTTGAAATTAATTGAAACAAAAAGGCAATTAAATGCCCAACATCACATCCAGTTTTCACTTTGTCACATAGCTGAATTACAAAAATAAAGCATATTTTTTAAACATGCACTTCTATAAATAAATATTAATTTCATTGAGGGAGATAAACCCATTATTGTAGTAAATGAACAACAAACTAGTTTAAGGGAACACATTTTGTCAATAAATCTTCATCCTTGAGTACTCTTGCATTTAAGTTCTCTTAAGTACTCCAAAGTGTAGTTTAATATACTTGCACATGGTTTTTCCCTCAAGACATTTTTTTCCCTCTTTGAAGTAAAAGTTAGAAATAATTTTCATTTCTTGATATTTAACATGCTGTTGCCTTAAATATTAGATCTACAATGCCTTCACAGAAAATGAGCAGAACTCATTCTCGTGTTTTTTGAATGCCTCAGGTAAAATAACAGATGAGATGCTGGCCAAGCAGTTCTTAGAGGAATACAACAGCACAGCGGAGGAGGTCTGGAACGCTTACACCGAAGCCTCCTGGACCTACAACACTGACATCACTGAAGCCAACAAGGAGATCATGGTGAGGCCCGGCCAGCTCTCTATTGTACAACACCACTCATTCCCAGAGTCTCATGCTGCAATTTTTGGCTTTAGCTGCAAAAAAACTTGGAGATGGCCAACCACACAAAGATCTATGGACTAGAGGCCTGCAAGTTTGACGCCAGCGACTTCCAGGACGAGTCGGTGAAGAGAATCCTGACCAAACTCAGTGACCTTGAGAGAGCTGCACTTTCTGAAGAAGATCTTATAGAGGTAAGACAAACAAACAGATATAGACAGATAGATAGATAGATTAGTTGACTGTGGTAACTTACAACAGGTTACAGTTGTTTTTGTTAGAGCTGAACTTAAGTTTTTTGAAAGACTATGACTTACCATATATTTTTTATGTTCATAGTACAATAATTTGCTAGCATCCATGGAGACCCTGTACAGTGTAGCCACAGTCTGCAAGGATCAATCAACTTGTCTTCCTCTAGATCCAGGTGAGTTCACTTTTATTTGAACTCTATACAGTTCAAGAGTTTGGGTGAAGTTTTATTATTATTATTATTATTATTAATCCGGCTAAAGTCAGATGATAGTATTGAACACTGGCTGGTTATGTACTTTCTCAAATATTGATTTTAACCAAAAGAAAAAAAAAGGTAACCGACTGCAGCTTTAACCAAAAAAAGAATCATACATCACATTTACACAAAACTTATATTAAGCAGCACTGATAATAACAGCTCTTTTAAGTGTAATAATTGTAATAATATTACAATACTTATTTTTTATCAGATAATGCAGTATTGATGAACAGAAATGGCTTTACATTTTTTTTTTTTTTAAAGTTACTGTTACACTGTGCAAAAACTGACTATGGCCTTTTCTGTCAATTTTTATGTTAACCGCAAACTGTTCATAGTGGAATAGTGAACAGTGAAAGTGCTAACAGAGTATGTTTTTCATATCTCAGCCTGCCAAATTGATTACTATAACACCCTTATGCTGTTTTTGATGTGCTTGTGTATTGTTTTGCAGATCTGAATAAGATCATGGCCGAGTCCAGGGATTACGATGAGCTGCTGTTCGCCTGGCAGGGTTGGCGTAATGCCTCAGGCAGAGAGCTCCGCAACAGCTACAAGAGATATGTGGAGCTTGCCAACTTAGCTGCAAAAAGCAATGGTGCCTGAAAATAAAGCACTTTTTGTATGAGTACCTCATACAGTGGGTACGGAAAGTATTCAGACCCCCTTACATTTTTCACTCTTTGTTTTATTGCAACCATTTGCTAAAATCATTTAAGTTCATTTTTTTCTCATTAATGTACACACAGCACCCCATATTGACAGAAAAACACAGAGTTGTAGACATTTTTGCAGATTTATTAAAAAAGAAAAACTGAAATATCACATGCTGTGACACTCATATATTTAACTCAGGTGCTGTCCATTTCTTCTGATCATCCTTGAGATGGTTCTAAACTTTCATTTGAGTCCAGCTGTGTTTGATTATACTGATTGGACTTGATTAGGAAAGCCACACACCTGTCTATATAAG
>JAUCMR010000024.1:690124-702514 GCA_032357425.1 Enteromius argenteus
AAGTCTGATATTCTGTCTCTACTGCTGCTATAAGCTACTGAACAGTTTGTTCTAAAGGTTCCGGAATGCTTATGATGTCATAGAAGAGACTGTCTGAATAACCTCAGTTTAAAAAACAACAACACCTTAACAGCTGTGAATGTTCTAATGCTCTTCTGTGAAGGTATGTGTCTATTAGAGGTTTGCAATATAGACAAAATAATCACATTTCCATTCTTTTCATGGCTATTTTGATTTTATTTGTTATTTTGGTAAGCGTTTTCTCTTGTTTAGCTTACATTCAAATTTGTATTTCAGAGTACAAGACCACATAAGTAAAACTGTAATGACATGTCTCTAGAACAGACGAGATACCGAACGATACATTAATAGGCTACTAGAAGATATATGAAAGATTAATTAAATTAAAATAAAATGATAGTGATCTAAATTAATTTTTATTAAAACTACTAAGTTTTTCAGTCAAAAGTGGTGAATGATTTTTCATAATCCAATATCCTTAGGATTTCCTTCCAACTTATTATTCATTCAAGACATAAATTAATTTTTTTACTTGAATACTCTCTACAGTCTGACAAAATTCTGTGTGCATTTGACCATTTTAGTGAAAGAAGCTCAATTCAGCACCCTGAAATGACAGATGACAGAATGAGCTTTTTCATGGCTTATTACATTTAAGAACTCTTTTTAGCATCAAACACGTCCCTCTTTTGATATTCTCATTCATGCATGTTTCTTTATCAATCTAAAAATAAAATAAAAAATATTAAGTACCAGTATTTTTTTGGCTCCATTGTGTGTAGTGTACTAAGCGTACTATGTAATAGTAGTGTACTACCATAGTGGATATAAGAATATTCTATTCTATTCTAGAATAGTGGAGTGAAGTGGTGTTACAGGAAAAATATAATATAGTTTTTGAACAACATCATATTAAATGATGATAAAATGTTGTTTTATTTCTTTTTTGTGTGAACTGTTTTTCAGTCAAATCTGAATTCTGCCTCCTTTGCTACCAAATATTGTGCGATATGTTTTTCATTTATCAAAGATTAAAATCACTGAAAATGCCCTGGATATTACGCTTTTTCTTCTGCTAAAAACATCTTTTTTTTTTTTTTTTTTGAGGGTTTACATTGATATTCTGTAGTTGTCTGCGGCAACTCCAAAGCAATCGACAGGATTTAATGTGCTTTCAAAATCAACAAGCGTGACTGTGTGTGTGTACATATCAGTGGCTACATTTGCACGTGTGGGAAACTGTGTGTACTTGTGTTTGTGTGTACGCAATTCTTCCGCATGACTGGAGATTAAATGGATTGGAATTCCAAGCCCAGTGGTTTCTTCCAGTGCCATCGGTCAAAAATACTACACCATCTTTCACATACTGCCTTTCAGTTGGCTAATGTTCTTCTCTGCTTGTTTTTTTCAGGAAATATGTGGGCCCAAACATGGTCTGCCATCATGGACCTTGTCATTCCGTACCCTGATGCCACACAAGTGGATGCCACGCCAGCCATGATTGCTCAAGTAAGATTACAAACAAAAAACACATTCTTTAATCTATTTCTATTCCGAAAGTCTGATCCTTTGGAAAAAAGCGCCATTTTCTGAAAGCAGTGGCTGTTTGCACTGAGTAGATACTGTTTGTACCAAGCCTAAATAGCAACAAATAGCTTCTTGTTTGGAGTGTAAACAGGTATGACAGACACAAACGTTTATGCTGCTGTGTGCATACAAAATCTCATTTGATTACTGAAATACAAACATTGCAAACAAATGTTTGTTGTAAATGATATTTTCTAAAATAGAAATAACCATCTCTGTGAATGCAAATGAAGGACATAAACGGCACTCATACCTGTAAATGCCTGTATGGTGTCCTCTGATTGTGAGGTGCTCTTTGGTTCTTCAGGGTTGGAAACCTATGCGGATGTTCGAGGAATCGGACCGGTTCTTCACTTCTATAGGTCTTCTGCCCATGCCTCCTGAGTTCTGGAACAAGTCCATGCTGGAAAAGCCAACAGATGGACGTGAAGTGGTCTGCCATGCTTCTGCTTGGGACTTCTACAATCGCAAAGACTTCAGGTACAAGCCTCATATTGCTGAAAGAAGGTTCATATTACGGCAGAAGATGTGTGATATATCAGTTTAATGTTGGATGTGATAAAGTTTGTAAAAAAAAAAATTACATAAAGTTTGTCCAAATATCCAAGGTAGCAGAATTGTTTAATATAATTAAAATTGATATAAACGTGGATACTGAATGTGCGTTTGTAGTGTACTTCAAATAATAAGAGTATATTTTTTAAACTGTACTTGAAGATAATATTAATGAAATTAAAGGTCACTGAAAGAAAGTACACATTTATTACTGTCTTCTAAAAATATTATTAAACTAGTGTAAAATTTTACTTTTTACACTAGTTTAATAATATTTTGTTGTTCTTTAAAGTACACTTGGATGTGTTGATTAACATACTACAGCACATGTAATATACTTGTTTAGAAATGCAACTTAAGTGTGTTATTTGATATTTTAGTGTTTAAAATGTAGTAAACTGCAGCTTAATAATTACAAATGAGTAATTACAAATTTAATCTGTATACGTTTTACTAAAGTGTGAGTGAGTTTGCTATTAGTTTTATCCAAAAGTTATATTAGGACAATGAGTTTAATTATGAAATTATATATAAAGATGCACTTAAGTGGGTTTAAAATGAAGTTAAACTAATTATATTTAATATAAAATTAATCTCTAATGCATTTTTATGTAATTGTAAATAACATGCAATTGCAAGTGTCCGAAAACATTACATTCAGTTCACACTTAAGTATATTGTTTTAAAGTACTTAATTTGAAAAAAAAAAAAAAAAGTAATATATTTTTAACTTATAAAGCTTTTCTGTACAGTAGAGTGTTTGGTTTTGTCTTAATTCAGTCACTACGCTTCCTATAGGCAGTTCACAACAAGGCAGCTCCCAGGTTTTGGACAGAGCCTGTTTCTCATGAACTCATTAACTACTCCTGTTGTTCATTTGATAAAGAGAGGATGCTAGAGCTGTAAAAACATCTGAAACAACAACTTTTTAACCTTTACTTTTCCATGTGTTATCTTGGGAACCTCATTGTTAACTCTTCCCATCCTCTTACCAAGAATCAAGCAGTGCACGGTGGTGACCATGGATGACCTCATCACAGTGCACCATGAGATGGGCCACGTTCAGTACTTCCTGCAGTATAAGGATCAACCCATCTCTTTCCGTGACGGCGCCAACCCTGGATTCCACGAGGCCATCGGTGACGTACTGGCCCTGTCTGTTTCCACACCTAAACATCTCCAGAGCATTGGCCTGCTGGACAAGGTGGAGGACAATAAAGGTACAGCTCATACATCTACAAAGGAGCTTGCAACAAAACACAAAAAACCTAGTTCAAACCCTAAATGTCTTACTGGCCTATAGAAAGCACCATCAACTTTCTGATGAGCATTGCCTTGGATAAGATTGCCTTCCTGCCTTTTGGTTACCTAATGGACCAGTGGAGGTGGAAGGTGTTTGATGGAAGGATCTCAAGCTCAGAGTACAACAAAGAGTGGTGGAACCTGAGGTGACCTTTTTTCCATAAATCATAAACGTTATTGTTAATACCGCACTTTAGGTAAGGTTACTGAGGAAAACATGGACGGACAAAATGCGGGTAAATAAATGAAAAGGAGGACTGTATACTTAATCAAATCGCGATATGGACCACCATCTGTGAATGGTGCAATGGGGCAAAACACTGCTATTTACATATAAAGTCAAAGCCGCAGTTTTGTCTAGCGTTACTTTACTTTACGCGTGATGCTCGTGTTTTCTTAGCTTCTGTTGTCTCACAATATGAGGACATCAACAAACTAACTTCAACTTCAGACCTTCTCTGAGAGGCACTTCACCGGCATCGCTTCGAAACAGTGAATCGTGTTGATTTAATTGATTCGAAGGTTTGTTTCTGCAATCGTTATCGTTAACGGTCTTCACGACAACAATTGAAAATAAAAGTTAGGATTAGCTTGAATAAATTATAACATACTATTATGTACAGTGATGTAATTTTAAAATAATAACAATAATAAATATTTTAAAAAAAGAATATTATTCTACAATAACTTTTAGCTATGCTTTCCAAAAATACATTTATATAGAAAATGCATAAATAGAGCAAGCCGTTTTAGAAAATTGTTTAACCTTTTAAAATATTTTATGGGTCGCATGGATACATCATATTGGTAGTTTAACTGTTGCATTGATCCATATCAAGGTATTGTTATTTCAAGGTGTTCACATAAAAGCTGTGCAATATGTAAAGTTGAAGAAGCAGAGCTGAATTTGTGTATATTATACTAACAGAATGAAGTACCAGGGATTGTGTCCACCTGCACCCCGAACTGAGGAAGACTTCGACCCTGGTGCAAAGTTCCACATCCCAGCTAATGTGCCCTACGTCAGGTAGACACTAAAATATTTCACTAATCTTGCATCTATCATGTATCACGACTCATGTAATCAAATAAGCCTTTGGATTGACCGTTTATTTGGTTTGGCTCCAAAAGGTACTTTGTGAGTTTTGTAATCCAGTTCCAGTTCCACAAAGCCCTGTGTGAAGCCGCCGGTCAGCCAACTCCGCTCCACAACTGTGACATCTACCAGTCCAAAGAAGCAGGCAAACTCCTGGGGTCAGTAAATCACTGACAACTGTTGTGTTTCCAGTTTTTACAAGCCCTAGAAGTAATAAAGTAGTAAGAGTTTATAGATTCTCATCATTTTTGCTTGCAAGTAAAAGAGCTCTACTCTCTCCTCCTCAGTGATGTGATGAAGATGGGCTTCAGTAAACCCTGGCCTGAAGCCATGACTTTGATTACTGGCCAGCCCAAAATGTCAGTCCAGCCTCTGATGGAGTATTTCCAACCGCTCATCGAGTGGCTTGAAAAGGAGAACAAAGACAACGGTGACGTCCTGGGATGGCCAGAGTACGATTGGACGCCTTACAAAAGTAAGCTTGGAGTTCATGAATCAACGCTCAAATGTTGGTTTACCACTCAATTTCCTGCGTTTTATTGAAAAATAAATGTGCTTAAGATGGGAAACTGGGATGGATTTCAGTCAAATTAATTGGAGCAGAGTAAAATTTGAATGCTAGTAAGCCAGTCTCAATCACTTTCCAACACAATTGTAAACCACTGGATTTGTGTGATTTTTTCAAATAGGGAAAGTTTCTTTTTTGAAGGAAAAAGCGGTTTTATTTTTCAGGAATGGAATATAATTGTAATTTTAGAATTGTAATTGTATTTTTATTTATTTATTTATTTATTTGTGCTGACAAATAAAATTGGTCAGAATTTTAACATTTCTGATTAATCCCATAACCAATACTTTTTAACTTATCTTCTATAATTTATTAATATAAATTATAAATTATAAACTGCACACACACACACACACATACATACATACATACATACATACATATATATTTATACAGTACTGTGCAAAAGTCTTAGTCCACTAGTATTTTCACCAACAAAAAATGGTTTTAAGTGGGTTATTTCTATCTTTTGCGGTAGCGTGTCAGTTGAAAATATCAGTTTACATTTCCAAACATTATTTTTGTCATTAATTGTAATAATGCAGTGAGATAATTGTCTGACAACAGCCAGTGCTCCACACAGAGATCTGATCTGATCATCATCCAGTCTGTCTGGAACAAACTGAGACAGACTCAATCCAGAAGACCTGTGGCAACGTCTCCAAGATGAAGAAAAAAACCTACCGCAAAAGATAGAAATAACCCACTTAAAACCATTTTTTGTTGGTGAAAATACTAGTGGCCTAAGACTTTTGCACAGTACTGTATATATACACATATTTTCATAAATACAACATTTAAAACTTAAACTTGGTACTGCATATGTACAATTTTATTTTTTATAACAGAATCTCTGTCCTCGATATTGCTGTTATTAGCATCACACAAGACTTTTGTATTATTTGATTATAATATAAAATGTATAAAACACTTTAAAAAAAGATTAATAACCTAATAAGGATACAACTTACTGTATATGCATAATTTTTATTTATAAAATAATCTGTCCCCAATATTGATCACACCAAGAATTTTAATATTATTCTATTCTATTCTATTCTACTCCGTTCTGTTCTGTTTTATTCTACTCATGATGGAAATGACAAGTGACAAGGTCAGAAATATCATTAATATTGGGTTTTTAAACTTATTTTGAGGTTTATTATAGGATATATGGTGTCAAATATAGTATATATTTATTCAGAAACAATCTTTTTTTCTGTAATTCAAAGTTATTTGACATCAAGTGTTAACATGAACAAAAGTATACCATCAATAACAAAAATCCAGACTCTAGCACTTTTTAACACTAAAATGCTCACACAAATCTCTCCTGCTTGTTTCAGTCACTTCAGTGATAGAAGAGAAGTTGGGCACGGTCAGTTTCCTGGGATTGAGTGTGGATGAGGCAGGCGCTGTGGCGGGACAGTGGATTCTCCTGGTTCTTAGTATCGTCTTTTTGCTTGGCATCATCTATTTAGTCTACAGATACAAGAAGACTAAACGCTTACAGGACAAATCGATGTCTCAGATGGAGCTGAAGTGAAATCCTTAAAAAGAACACATTCTATTCTTACCATGCAGTCATTACTTTTTGACAAAATCCCCCTCTTTTTGAATGTAATGTATATTTATTATTTTTGGTCAAATTTGTTTGACTATGCAATGAAAGGTGACTTGTAATTTATTTGTAAAAAAAAATACTTTTTTGACTGCTGTTTTCAATTATTTGTATAGTTTTAGCTGTATGTGTTTCTGATTGATTTTACTGGTAAACATTTATAGAATATAAAGAATTGTACAGACATTCTGGCTTTGTGTATTTCGTAAACATTTCATAAAAATGAGCCTTCAAAGTTTTTTAAAAACATTTTAATATCAGTACAATATAAAAAAAGACAACAGACCACCATGTTGTTGTTTTTTTCTTTGTGGACATAAAGTATATTTTCTCAGCCCAGGTCAGAATGTAATAAACTCTAGTGGTTTCGTATCCAACTCTCCTCTAATAACTAAACAAGTCAACCAATCCACTCTAATCCACCACTTGATTATGTTAAATTTCACTAAAATACAAAACTTCATCAAGCAATTAAAAATCTTATACCATGTGAACATTTTCAGTATTCCCATCACTGAAAATAGACTGAGCTGAGCTGAACTGAATTGAAACCCTTGTGGCTTGGCAGTACATGCACATCTTTTTATAGAAATTACAGCATTTGTTCAAGCATAAAATCAACATTCTTCACTTATATAAATGAATCGCACCAAGACAGTAGTTTATAGTAGCTGCTGTTCTGCAAAAAAGGTCAATACAACACTATTTGAGTAGACGGTAAAACAAAAATGAAAACATATTGAAGTGAAAATCTAAAATGGACATGAACAGAGCGACTTGCATCTTTACCCAACTTCAAGAGATTCATCCAACTAATGCTGACAGGAACATGATGGATTGAGCAAACATTTTACACACTTAAAACACTGCAGTCTTCCTCCATGGGAGAAAGTAGCTGAAAAAAACTGAGCAGTTCTTACACAGTATTACAAAAGCGTCCAAAGACAAAGCATCTGGAACTTGAAAATCAAGTCTTTTTACTCAGTGCTGTTTGATCAGAACTAGTTTTAGATCAGTTATAGTATGTTGGAAAAAATCTTATCTCAGTGACTAAAATGACCCAAGGCTCTGGAAAAGTGACATAAAAAAATGCAATGGAATGAAATTTTAAATGCATTGAAGCACACAAAGCATATTTACATGTTCATGAAGATTTAAAACTAGGAAAATAAATCAGTTGCTCAAGACTAAGTCAAGGATGTCCCAGACAATACTCTGGCTCCGTTGAAAGCAGTTTAATGGTCTACAAATCATGGTATTGCACACAGACCAACAAACATTTCAAAACGTTCTCACTGCGTGAGTGTCCAGTGTCTGTTGAGTGGAGACGGGGTTAATAAAAGACATCCTCCAATCATCACGCTCCCCTGGCTCTGGATGGAGAGAGGTGAAGAGGTCAGTAGTAATATTCCTGCATTTCCGTCCAGTTGGTGATCCAGAGTTTCTTGCTCAGTCCTTGTTCGGGCTGAAATGCCAAGTTATAGTGTTCCTCTTTGCGTACTTTCACTCCTTGGTACTTTGGCATTATCCTGTAGTAAATGGTCCTTTTGAAGAAACCGCACTGCTCGAGACAGACAGAGAATCAAAGAAACGTTTCAGGTAAGAGTGATGGATTTTAAAAGTGAAAAAAAAAGTAATGAGATTTTAAATGTTAGCATTTTTTCACCCTCAAGACAACCGTGTATTATTTCCTCTTTCGCAATAAGCTCCATAAAAAGCATAGTAAAAGAAGTTCATATGCCTCTATATTTCAAGTCTTCTGAAGCCATTTGATAATTTTACAGCTAGCTTTTCTCATGGTGTTTTTTCAGGCTTGCTTTGGTCATGTGACGAATGAGAAAAGCAGTAAATTTTATGATTCTTTTATAATGCTTCTTGTCATTTTTGGAGCTTTGCAATACCAATCTAAATCCACTTTTCTTGAAAAACAGCAGCATGGAAATTGTGCGTCTCATTTTGTGTTTGACAGAAGAAAATAAATAATATGACAATAGGGTAAGCAAATGATGACAGAATGTTAATTTTTGGGTGAATTATTTCTTGGAAGGAATAGTTCACCCAGAAATGAAAGTCTGCCCAGAATGTACTCACCCTCAGGCCATCCAAGATGTAAATGAGTTCGTTTCTTCAAGGGACCAGATCTAGAGACATTTAGCATTACATCACTTTCTCACAGAAGGAAACAAATCACGTTTCAACATTAAACTGTCGTTTATATTCTGTAATAATGCTCCTTCTAGTGAAGAAGTATATACCCTGTGGTCCCCTCACATTAAAATCCACTAACATTTGTTTTGGCTTTCAAGCACTGCCTGATCTGTGCATATTTATCTACTGATTCAGAGAAATGGCTTTTTTCCACTGGATAAAGCAATATTATGGATAGAAGATTCATATTTTAGAAGTTAAAACTGTCTTGATGGATTTGTTTATTACAAACATTAAGCTTTTCACAAAACGTTAATTGATGGACTTAGCTTGTTTGGATTACTTGTGGATTATTGTGATGTTTGTAAACTTTTTGTACACTCATTCTGACGGCACCCATTCACTACACACTCACAAAAAATAATAATAATTTAACACCATTATGTTTGGTTCCCTATTTAAACAACTGCAATGTGTTAAACTGACTTGAAACAGTTCTGTTTTGTTTCAACTCAATATTTTCATTTTGAAAGAGCATAAATGATTTTACTTGTGTAACTAGGAAGTGGATTTCCCCTTCCCATCATGCTTTGCACAGGGCTGGATAAGGATAGTAAATCTTGAAATAAAATGTTATTTTAGGCATTTTTTATTAAGATGATACAATTGGGAGACTTGTTAATGGTTAATGCTCTTTTATGTTTGTATTTAAAAGACCTTCTGCTATGTTAGTGTTTTTGGTGGCTACAATTGTGTTAAAGTGTAGAGCAAGTGCTTGTGGACCTGCTAACATGAATCAAATTTGTCTTAATAATAATAATAAAAATACTTTGAGCATGCCAAGGATGTATCAAAAACATCTTATGTTATGCAGAACAAGTTGTTAATGCCTAAAGTTACGTAAATCAAACATATCTTTTTTTTTTTCTTTCTTCAGTGTAGAAGGATGTCTTCCTATTAATTTATTTTCTGGTTAAATGTTTTAGTTTGAGTTCAACAAGTATAAAATTTAGTTAAAACTATATTTGATCAAATTGAGTTGACGCAACTCAATTAAATTTCCTCGCATTGATTCGTTTTTTGTGAGTTGGGGCTACACATATTTATTGGATGGAAATCCAATTAAATTGAGTTCATCCAATGAATCATTTTTTTGAGTGCAGAGGATACATTTGTGAGTGATGTAATGCTAAATTTCTCCAAATCTGTTCTGATGAAGAAACAAACTCACCTACATCTTGGATGGCCTGAGGGTGAGTAAATGTTAAACCATTCCTTTAAGTAAACAAGTAAAGCACTGTATAAATGCACATACATTGTTAAGGAAAAAAATGGATCTTCATGCTTCAGTTAGGGTAAGTAGAAATTAGTGTACACAAAAAGTGCATTGAGATTGCAATTTGAGCTCTACATCTCTGGGAATATTAAAGGTTACTGAGCAAGACAAGACAGAATGAGAAAGGTAAAGATTGTTATTTGACTTTGGCAGGGAAGGAATTACGGAGGTAAGCTATAAAAAAGATTTGCGAAGCGGAAAGTCAGAAAAAGTGTATGGTAACTAGAGAAATCTCCAGGGTCTGCTTTACCGAAGGGCCCTAACGGTGCTGCCATAGCGGCCCGAGGGCCCCCGCAGGTTCAGTATTCCTCCGTCAGCCTCTCTGTCTCAGAGGGCTGGATCTTTATTTCTGCTTTCTGGGATTTGGCCTCATACATCTCCCTCCTGCTGGCCCGTCGGAAGAAACCACACTGTGGAGGAGGGGCGGAGCCCAAGGCGGGACATTTATTACTGATTTAAATAACAAGAGGCGGTGACATTTCACATCAAGGGTGCACTGGGTCAAACTGAATTTCATGGACCGCAAGCATGTGGTTTAAATCTGCCCTGTCGTTTGCGTTTATTAACCGCCCCTGGTTATGTTATAGTTTATAAATAAATGTTTTAGGAAAAGTGCTTAAAAGTGGGCGGCATGACCAAAATCTAATTTCTAAGTAATTTTATGTAATGGTTCTATTTAAAAGTTTGGGTTTTTTTATTTGGCAAGGACACATTCAAATCAACAGTGACAAAATATTTATTTTTCAAATAAATGCTGTTTTTTTAAACATTCTGTTAATCAAATAATCCCAAAAATATTTTTTTTGGAGTACCAAATCAACATATTAGAATTATTTCTGAATGATCATGTCGTACTAAAAACTAGAGTAATAATGATGCTGAAAATTCAGCTTTGTTTTCACGGGAATAAATTACATTGTAAAATATATAACTGAAAACAGTTAAATAATATTTCATATTATTACTGTTTTACTGTATTTTTGACCAAATAAATGCAGTCTTGTTGAGCAGAAGAGACTTTTCAAAAACATAAAAATGTTTTACCAACCCCAAACTTTTAAATTGTAGTGTATATTACAACAAAATAATTTGTGCTTGTGCTTCTTTTTGTTAATTAAATACTTAATCTTTTCACTTCATTTCATTATTTTCTCTTTTGTTTGAAAACTAATTAATGCAAACCACAACGTAAAATTAATTATAACAAAAAAATCCTGCATCAGTGAAAAACAAAAACAAAGCTTAACCCAACATTATGCAACACTTGACTTAAAAACAAAATAAAAGCAATATAATAATGTTTTATGTAATATAGCTGATGTATCCACATGTGACCACACATAATTTTGGTGGTAAATTTTAATATAATAAATAATTTCCTGATCTGTATCCGCAAAAACTAACAGAATTTCTTAGGTGACACATTTCTACTTCTAATTCTATCAAAACACTTCCCAGCCCAATTGTGACCTGGATTTCAGATTATTCTGAATGATGGGCAATTTTTATTTTTATTTTTGAAAATTTTGACATTTTTGATTTGATCTTGATGGAATGTTGACCAAATATAAAAATGCAAATACCTTCCACAGAATGAGACTGATGATGCCTAATAACAGTATCCCTGCAACCGCAGCAACAATGATGATCCAGAGAGGAACTTCATACGGCGTCTCCTCTCCCAGCACCGGATCAATGTTTACTGAAAACTACAGACAATTCAATTAGATGAGCATCCAGCAATGCCATTAGCAGTTACACTGAGAATATTTAAAAGGATTTGTACATCCAAACTGATTTTTACACCAAACTTTAACATTCTGCCATGAAAAAATGATTACGAGTTCAGTAGTGACTATCTGCTTTCAAGCTCTGAACAAGACAAAAAAGTAGTTCATATGACTTGTGCATGATATTAAGTACTTTTAAGTCATTTAATCATGTTACAGCTCTGTGGAAGACAGCGGTCATTATTTAGCTGAATTTCATCCAGCGTTGATTCAGTTCACTAACATTGTTGATGTTAAATTTAAAGTTACCCTTTCAGTCGAATCACTTCGACGTTACAGATGGGAACTTGCCAGAGAGACCAATTGTCTTTGAGCCTTATACTAAAGGCCAATGAAACATTGGCGCGCACTGATTGTGCTCAGGTG
>JAUCMR010000024.1:702614-730756 GCA_032357425.1 Enteromius argenteus
TCTGGCGAGTTCCCATCTGTAACGTCTCCGTTCCCTCCTTCAGGGAACGTGGGTTACGTTCGTAACCTAGACGTTTATCAATAATCAAAACAAATTAGTTTCACAGCAGCTCTGCAGAAGACAATAGTGTTATTGTTCAGCTTAACTTGGTTCAATTTTGATTCAGTACAGTTCACTAACAGTGTTGATGTAGCAGAGTTGATCAATTATGAAACAGATTTGATTCTCAGCAGCTCTGCACAGGACAACAGAGTTATTGTTCAGCTAGAATTCTCTTGAACAGAGATAATTCAATAACTGTGACAATATTGCAAAGTTGATCAATTATAAAACTGTGCAGCAGCTGAATAGAAGACAAGAGTATCATTATCCAGCTCGAGATTTAATATTTCTGAATATTAATTGTATTTTAAACACCAGTTCGTATGACTTATGCACCAAATCCCACTGTCCCAATATCACTAAAAAGATATTTCATATGACGAAAACTTTAAGGAATAGTTCACCCAAAAATGGAAACTCTGTCATCATTTAATCATTTACTCACCCTCATATAGTTCCAAATTTGTATGAATTTCTGTTTTTTTTTCTTACTATGTGAGTCAATGGTGACCAAACCAGGCTGTTTTGGTCACCATTGACTTCCATAGTAAGAAAAAAAAATACTATGGAAGTCAATGGTGACCCAAAACAGCCTGGTTACAAACTTTTTATGAATTCTTTCAGGTTGTGAACTACTTGAGGGTGAGTAAATGATGAAAACATGAACTATTCCTTTAAAATCGTCTGGACTACTGGTGTTTTACACTTTTTTTTGTCTTTTTTCTTTTGTCATTTTTGTAGCGTTTGACAGATAAAATCATTATTGTGTAAACTTTAATGTGAACAGCTCTGACATCTCTGGTTTGGTTGTCCATTTTGATGGCCGGTTTATCCGTCAGCAGTCTCAGTGTGGCCTGGCCCTTCACTTCCACTCGCAGGGCATTGGCGTAATCCTGCCAGAAAACCATAGAGATGCAGAGTCATTCAGAGAGCACCATTTAGTGATTACTTCACAAACAGCTACTAACACAAACCTCCAGCAAGGTGCTGTTCCACACACGAGACCTGACTCTGATCTCCGCCTGAGTCGACATGTTGTGCAGCGGGCAGGAGAAGGTCATGCAGCGAGCCGTCTGCTTTAAACACTCCTGAACAGAGATAAATGCCATGCTTTTTGACAATGACATTTGAAAATTTGGTGGGACAAAATTGAAAATTAGAGCAGACTCCTCCCTCACCAGCAAATGGGGCACTTTACGAAGTGACAGGACGGTGACAGAAGCTTCTGGATGGGGATATCCGGAGTCTACGTCTCTTTTAGACCGTTTGTTAGCTCCATCTGACAGCTGGAAGAGATGTAGGATGACGATTGAATAGAATGAATAAAATTGGAAGTGAGTTACTGTGGGCTGCTGTATTTCATCAAACTCACTGTGAGGTTGAGAGGGTTGACAACCTTCCCCGGTGGGACACAACGTGACTCTGAATCTCCTTTGATCACTATCTCTGTGAGATACAGCAGCCATTTCCCATTGGTTACCTCAAATGGCCATTCAAAGTCAATCATCAGAGTTCCCAAATTTCCCAGAGGTTCTCCCAGCACGCGCACCTGGGAAGTGGAAACAAAGAACATTTTTTGTGTTTTAACACTTTTTTGAACTGCTTAAAAGAGCTTAAAATTAATAGTCCACATAAAACTGAAAATTCTGACATTCGTGTCGTTTCAAACCTGTATATCTTTCATCTGTGTGACACAAAAAAAGATATTTTGAAGAATGTGGGTAAATAACAGTAACCTCTGACTTCAAATGTATGAATAAAAAAAATAAAAAATGAAAATTCTTCAAAATATCTTTTGTGTTCTGCAGAAAAAACAAAGTCTGTCAAATAGTGCTGTCAAATGATTAATTACGATTAATTGCATCCAAAAATAAAAGTTTTTATTTAAATAATATTTATGTATACTGTCTATATTTATAATGTATATAAAATATGCACTCATACAGTATATATTTTGAAAGTATTTACATATTTACGTTTATAAAATTTATATTATAAATAAGTCTATTTCATATATAAAAATAACATTTTATGACTTAGTACACATACATATATTATGTAAACAAAAACTTTTATTTTGGATGTGATTATCATGATCAATTGTAAATCACTAATATATATATATATATATATATATATATATATAATATATTAAAAAACAAATGCAGGCTTGGTGAGAATAAGAGACAAAAAATGTGATTTGGATTTGTAAAAAATATTTTGCTGTTCGAACTACAACCAGCTAAACTGATTTAGGTCATATAGCCCCCCCGCAAAAAATAATTGATATGTATCCAAAGAAAGCTAAAGCCACACTCACACGAAACACAAACTCTAGTGGACTGCCCACATCACTGGTGCTCTTCATAGCAGATTCACCCATCACACTGCCACTGAACGACGTGTCAATCCCTTGTTTTTCTCTGCACACGACAAAAAAGAGAACAAACAGAATCAAAATAAGAGTTTCATAAGGACTGTTTTTGCTTCAAATATGCATTTGAAAAACCATTAACTATAAAGTGTCATTGTCATCATGAACAGTGTATTAATAATATGTTTAGTATTAAAGAGCCCCTATTATGAGTTATGAAAGGTTAATAATTTGGTTTTGGGAGTCCTCAACAACAGGTTGCCATGCATTCAAGGTAAAAAAAACCCTTTCTTTTTTTTCTATAATATGCATTTATTTTTACTCCCAAAAGTGGCACCTAGTGGCAAAGAATGAATTTGCATTTTCATTCAGACCAACAAGTGGGTGGGCAACATGCAAATGAAATGTTAATGCTTATTGACTTCAACATCAAATGCTTGGGAATCCTTTAAAAACGACTCATTTCAGTGATTCAGAGTCAACTCTTTCTTTTGAGAGACAAACACTTTATACACGGTGCACTTTTTTAGACTTTGCGTGATGTTTTCATTCACTTAGAGTCGTGTTATTTTGAAAATCCATAACAGGAGTGAATTTAAGTGTATTTTTCTAATATGCACAGATGAATCTTTTTTCTTGTAAATTTCCACATTTTTTCAGAATTTTAAAAACATATCAAAGTACATACAAGGAAAATGTAGTGAGGACCGTGTTTTTGACGTTGAGGGTGACAGGAACAGGATACAGATCCTTTTGCTCACTGATACTGAAGACAAACACAAACAGCATTCAGTCAGTCACAATAAAAGAGAAGTCCTCCAGAAATGTCTTCAGGAAACACATTAGTTCAACACTGCAGTGAGGGGAAACTGTACACTGTATAAACAACACAGCATTTGAGTTATTCCAGACTTACGTGGAGAGCTGAAGCTGGGACTCAATCTGCTCGGTGTAAAGCGTTATACCAGAAGTCTCAAAGATGATTATGAATGAGGTCTGTGGAGATGGAAATCAGGGGTGAGACCAAATTAGCAAAACATATCAGCTGTACAGTCTGATTAGCTGAGTTCATTTAAATGGCCTGTGAGAAATGAGCCATTGGAGATGCTTTTTTAATTAACATGCAAATCCTCAGAAAGGTCACACTCTGGACATGTTTTCAGTGAGAAAACAGACTGCTACCTTTTGATTGCTTTTAAATGGGTTTCCCAGATCGCATATCACAGTCTCGTTTGCCCTGCACTCAACACCGGAACCAGACTGTAATAAAGATAAACCAAGAAAGTCACGAACAGCATAAGAACATTGAACTAATCATAAATATAACATTAAATAATATAACATAGCATTGATTTATTAAAACTATACAACCTTTTAAACAACCTTTACATGTAAGTTGGATTATTACATAGCTTTGTGGAATGCTCGATTCTGATTGGTTCCAAGGTTTGTTATTACCAGATAACAGCCTGTAAATCTAATAACACTGGCTCATCCGGGTACTACGCATCTACTTGTCAGTAATTATATCACGCCGCTGTCGCTGACAGTTTGGCTATCTGTGGCTTTCCCATAATATAATATAATATAATATAATTAGTGCTGGGCAACAATTTATTGCGATTAATCCAAAAAAAAAAGTTTTTGTTTACATAATATACAGTATGTGTGTGTACTTTGCATATTTATTATGTATATATAAACACACACATGCATGTTTGTTTATATTCTAAACATATTTATATATAATGCAAATATATGAATGTTAATAACATAAATATTATTATATATAATACATTTATTTATATATACATAATAAACACACACAGTACACTCACATATATTATATAAACAAAAACTATTATTTTGGTTTTTATATTATGCTATATTATATTATAACATATATAATTGTAATATAATATAGCATAATATAATATTTGGTAAGTTACAAATACATTTTGCAATAACTACTTGCTAACTGTATTACAGTATATATTTAGTATAGTATAATATAGTATAATATAATACAATATAATAACAAATACCTACATATAAACTATTTTACTTATGAAAATAATGCATTTAGATTTATAGCAACATTTTGTACAAAATAAACCCCAAATCAAAGACAAGATTGTACAGGAAATACAGGAGAATTGATCTCAAATGTTGTTCTTTTATAGTTTTGAGATATTACAGAGATCTTTTCTGTGGAGGTGAGATGAAGAGTGAGAGAGCGCCTCCGTGTGGCTTCACCTGAGTGCGCACTCCTGAGTATTTGAGTGAGGGAGGGATGGTGATGTTCAGCATGGCCTGATGGGCGTCCTCGGCCTGCCTGCCTCCATCCGGTATGTTAGTAACGTCCACCATCATCACCAGCTTCTTAATGTTACTGTTGAACTCCATAGTCTGACTGTGAACAAACCAGCACATCCTATAATTCCCATGTGTATTTAAACATTTGTTTTTGGGGAAGACAGTAGCTTGTAAAATAAAATAAATTATATATTTATTGCAGGTGCAGGTGCATGCTGTCTGTATATTTACAGTAGAAAAAAACCCTCAAATTATAACTAGTTTTACTTATTTTTTTCCCCAGTAAAAGTGTCCAATACTTTATTTTGCAATTCACACCATGAACACACACCCGGAGCAGTGGGCAGCCATTGCTGCGGCGCCCGGGGAGCAGTTGGGGGAACAGTGTCTTGCTCAAGGGTCTCACCTCAGTCATGGTATTGAAGGTGGAGAGAGTGCTGGGAATTCACTCCCACCACCCACAATCCCTGCCGGACCTGGGACTCAAATCCACGACCTTTGGGTCATAAGTCCAACTCCCTATCCATTAGGCCGTAATATACATGTGCCCGTAATATATATGTGTACTTTTTATATTTATTATGTCTGTGTGTATATATATATATATATATATATATATATACACACACACACACATAAACTATATACAAAAGAATACACATTTATTTACATGTATATATTTATATTTAATATACTTTATATTATATATAAATATATTTAATATATAAACATTTTTCTGAAATATATATATGCATGTGTGTGTATTTATATAAAAATAATAAATTTACACTGTACACACACATATTATGTATGCATAACTATTCATTTTGGATGCGATTAGTCATTTAAGAGTGCTAAATATAATAAAATACAATATAATATTGAATAAGTTGCCAATAACTTATTTATAAAATGAATATTAATTGCCATCTATATTATGTTTTTCAGGTTTTAGAATTCATTTATTAAAATTATTTTAACCAAATAAATTGGCCACTATATAGTAAATACCATGCTATTAAGTTACTATTCCACTCATTGTTTTACATGGCACACATTATATTAAAGATAAGATTTATGAATAACCCTGCCAAAATTACATGATAATAACTGAATTCAAACAAAAGACCTCTGAACTTAAATATGAATAAACATGCATATTTACTTTTGTTCATATTGACCAGTTTTCATACTCACGTGGGGAAGGGAATGTAATTCTCATCAGCAAAGATGGCCGTGAGCTGCAGGTTACTGCTGCATCTGTTGTCATCTCCACACTCCTTATGAAAGTTGATCTGAGGACAAACACACCAGAGCTGTCAGCAGAGAGTTCTGTTCAGCTGGGATGGAAAAGTGAACTGGTTTGTACCTCAGTTTTGTCGGTCAGGATCTGCTGGCCGCTCAGCACAGGGAATTCATCCAGACTCTGGAGCGTTTGCTGCGCTGCTGCTTTCTGCTGGTTTAGAGACACGTTCAGAGTGAACGCTATGGGCTGAAGTTTGTCGCTCACAGGAGTCTGCAGACCGGAGAAAAATAGCTTTTAATCCTGTTGCTTCTTTACATTCACTAAACTCACATTACTGGATCATAGTGGCATAACACTTAGCTGTATCTTATCCTATGCAAATTTTCCATATGCATTAAGCACATGCTTTATATACAGTATGTTGGATAACTCATCTATTATTATTATTATAAATATCAAACAAACAGACTAACAAACTAACTAAATTAAATTAATTTAAAAATGTTAAATTGCTATTATTATTATTATTTTTTCAATAACAATTGCCTAACAGTACATTTAAATGTAAAATAATATAATATGTAATATTTTTTGGTAAGCTTTTAATTCTTTATTAACACACAGCACTACTTCACACTGAACTCAAAAGTAACTTATCTTATGTACATTTTCTATATGCATTAAGTATTTATGTTGGGTACATACATATCTTACCTAACTCGTCTTTTATTATTATTAGCTAGACTATTGTAATGCTTTATTGGGTGGTTGTACTGCACGCTTGATAAACAGACTGCATCTGGTTCAAAAAGCAACAGCTAGAGTCCTTACTAGAACCAGGAAGTTTGAGCATATTAGCCCGGTTCTGTCAACACTGCACTGGCTCCCTATCTAACATCGTATAGATTTTAAAATCTTGTTAATTACTTATAAAGCCCTGAATGGCTTAGCTCCTCAGTACTTGAGCGAGCTCTTATCACATTTATTTATATAAATAAATAAAAAAAATGTGAAAAGTGATTAGAAATCATCATGTAAATAAATATAACATACTACAATATATAATATAATATATTTGTGTGAATGTATAGTTTATGTCTACCTGGTGTTTCCTATATTAAGGAGACCAAATGTCAACAAACAAGCTTATAAATCAGACAAGAGTATGATTTATATTTGGGTAAATGTAATTAATTACTATACTTGAGAATCTTTTTTAGTTTTACTGAGCATCAAAGATATTAGCAACTTTTATTCTCTACACTTTACACATTACATTTTGCATGGCAGCTAGATTCTTCTGCAGCAGTTTATTTCTGCTGCCAAAAAGTAGTGATATTGCCAACTACAGGGCACTGAAAGTACTATATCATGTGCGTTTTTCCCATACTCACCTAAACTTGTCAACAAGGCTACTTTAAGTAAATATGAGCTCCTTAGCAAGTAGTTGTGAATCCCAGGTTTTTTATATATGAGATAAGGTCTTTTAGTTTTAACTTAACATTATTTCATTTATCTGTTACACACATTCATTTTCATTTTATTTTTTGCAATTTTGAAGTGTTAAGTTTTATTTTGGATTGAGAACATGAACATGATTTTTCTCCTCACAAATCAACTCTTTCTTGTTTTTGTTACAGTGGCTTTTATGTCACTTCCTGTCTCCCATGGTGTTTGTAGTCAGTTTGTAGTCCGCTTGTTCATTGATTCTCCCCATTTGAGTCTTATCACCTTATTAGCCCCCTGAGTATATATAGTGCTAGTGTTTCTTTAGATCCTTGTGAGTTGTTGAATGTAATGATTGTTTGTTTGACCACCCATCATCCTGGTCTTTGTTCCCTGTGGTTTTTGGTTGTTTGTTTGTTCTAGTTTTTTCATTAAATACCTGAACTTAGATTCTTGCATCTGCCTGTTCACTATTAACTACAACATTTCCCTCATTAATTTCTTAATTTGTTACATAGTTAATTTGCATGCTAATAAGCAATTAATAGGTGTAACTGTAAAATAAGTGTGTAACACTTTACTTTAATGTGTAATTTAAATACAGAGTAATTGCTCGTTGTATAAAGTCTGCAACATGTGACAATCTTTTGGTTACATAAGTAGCTGTGTAACAGACTCGGCCCGTTACAAATGTGTAACAGTAGCTGTCTATTACATCTACATACATAATTACAAAACTGTAAGTACAAACTGTTCCATAACTTAGTTACAGTACAATTTTGTTTTATATAAGTACAATGGTTACTACTAAGTACTTTCTTGGTAATTACTCTGTATTATGGACACCTTAAAATAAAGTCTTACCATAAAGGGTTACTGTAAATTACTTAAGTACTGTTAAAATCGTATACTCTAAGACTTTCACTCAAATTGTTTTGGAATTTGTGACCTGTAATTTGTAGTGGAGTAAACTAGTATGGTTTCCAGGTTCTCTTTACACCTCTGCATCAGAATGAACCCATGAAACAAGGAAACCTGTGTGTGTGTGTGTGTGTTGCGGGTGATCTGGTTTCTCACATTAACAGTAAGTTCCAGCTCTTGACATGCGGGAGCGGAGAAAGACAGCAGGCCTGTATATGTGCTTTGCTTGTCAAGAAAACGTACTCGAGCACCACGACGATTCTGGTCAGCATCTACTGTGTACTTCACAGCTGTAGCAGACAGAAACAAACACACGGTTAAACTGAATAAAACTCAGAGCAAACACTCCTGAAGCAGGCATTACACTTACTGATGGCCTTCCTGAAGGCTTTGTTTCCATTGCTGAGAGTGTAACTGAAACACACCTTCACCTTAATGCTAGTAAAATGACACAGAATTAATTATTTCAAACAAAGTACTACAGCACAAGTATAAGTTCATGACTAATTCATACTGAAAAGTCAAATGCATTTGCCTGAAACATTTGTTAGAGTAGACATGTGTGCACTATGTCCTCTTACCAGGAATTAACACACTGGCTTGGAATCACAATCTTTGGCTCTACTGTGAAGTTTTTGGAGAGGTGGATGACCGGACGAGCCCTGAAAAACACATCAAATATCACATTTTGAGGTTAGCACGCAGAATAGAATGATTTATTGAAAAAATAGACTAGTTTAAATGTAAACACATATAAACAATATACACATAAATTAATAATTATATTATTTATTTATTATGTATTTGCAAATATAAATAAATGTAAATTATATAAAAACAATATACAAAAGTTAAAATAATAAACAAACCACAACAAAAACAAACCAACAAAAATAATAATAATACATTCTTTTATTCATTATTATATTTATTTTATTGAATATACTATTTATTTATTTGCAAATATAAATAAATATAAATTATATAAAATATACAGAATCAATAAATAGACAAAAACAACAAAAACAATACAATTTGTAAAAAATTCAAAATCCTTACATATGCACAATTTATTGTGAACAATAAAATAATTATTATTATTATCATCAGTTCATTTGTAATTAATAAATAATGCTAAAAATATACATTTGTAATTTTTAATTCATAAATTATATTAAATAAAATGTATAGCAAATAAATTATAAAGTATTATAAATTATAAAATATTTAATAATTATAAAAAAATTAATAATTATCAAAAATAAACTATAGTAATAGTTATAGTAATAGTAATAATAATATGTTTATTTTTTAATTTATTTGGAAGTATAAATAAATATGTATATTAAATAAGATACAAAATGTATAAATAAAATGTAGAATAAAATAATTATTAATAATCATCATCATTATTGTTGATTTTGTAGAGAAATTCTTTGGCAAAAAAGCGTGAACACATAGGCACAATTTATATTTGTATACAGATGTCCAACTACTAAAAAGGTTTTTAATATCATGAGAAACAAACGTTCAGTCAAGTGTGTCCAAACTTTTAATTGGAAGTGTATGTGTGTTTTTAGAAAATCTGTATTTGTATATTCATGTGGCTTTTGTGTTTGGGAAAAGAATCGTGGAAAACCCTCTGAATAATATGAACATCTATAAATGGCAAGCACTGCTGAAAGACTGAACCTCAAGAGAGCGACGCGGTCATCCATGGAGCCCACCAAAATGTCAGGATAATCATTTCCATCCATGTCCATTCCTCCACTGAGAGAGTAACCGAACGTCTGAAAGCCACTGGGATCTAATGATTTCCCCTCGATCACCTAAGAAAAAAGTCATATTACACACACTAAATCACTCTCTTCTTATTCTCATGGCATCCAATACAAGTCCACATACAGTATGTCAGATACTGTTAATATACAGTATGTACAGTATTGCTGTTTCATTATCAGTGACAGTGAACGGTAATTGTAGAAACATTAGCCAATAATCATAAATAAATAATTCTAAACGTGTTCGATACAATTCCCAAGATGTTTTGCTATACCTGGCTGGGTTCTTTATTTATTCCATTTTTACTTCCCATCCATATATAGACTCTCCCAGAGTCATGGAACGGAGCACCAACAGCAAAATCTGAATGAAGAAACCAAAACACAAACCCCAGAACAACACGATTAACCCTCCATGGCCTCCAGATGGCAGCATTATGACACGGAATGACACATTTCTGCTATACACTACCACTGAAAAGTTCTTATGTTCATTAAGGCTGCATTTATTTGATCAAAAATACAGTAAAAACAGCAATATTGAGAAATATTATTACAATTTAGATTAACTACTTTCTGCTTGAATATATTATACAATGTAATTTATTCGTGTGATGCAAAGCTGAATTTTCAGCATCATTACTCCAGTCACATGATCCTTCTGAAATCAGTCTAATATGCTAATTTACTGCTCAGGAAAAATGTTGTTATTGTTTTTCATGTTGAAAAAAAAAGTTGCATGCAATATATTGCAGCCCTAATTTATAGATTTATAGATTTTACAGCCCTATTTATAGTTATAGTTATAGCTCTAATGTATATATATATATATATATATATATATATATATAAATATACACAAACAATTTCTTATGTTTTCAGCGATACCTTGAAATCCATCCTGATTGACGTCCCCCACCGCAGCAATAGCAAATCCAAACCCAGAGCCTTTTTTACCCTTTAGAACCATGCTAGCTTTTTCCTGGAAGGATCCGTTCTCATTCATGAAGATGTAAACTGCTCCTCCCTCCTCCTTGTAGCGGTCGAAGTAGAACGGAGCTCCAACGATCAGGTCGTTCCAGCTATAACAACACAGCACCACACAAATGACATGTTATGTCTAAATTACCACTGTTTATTTTCTTAGAAGTCTTTCATAAATGTTGTACAGAAGGAGAAGCCTGTCATATAGAAGCATTCAGCCGTACATCTGTTGACATGCTCAAGCATGAAGCTCAACAGTATCATTGCAAAAGTTCACAGAGAAAGTTTGCCAGGTTGACTACTTGCTTTGAATTGGCTTTCAAACGCAGTGAAGTGTGGTAAAGATCGGTCTCTGTGATGATAATGGATTATTAGGTATGACACTGGCAAGTTACATCAATAGGGTTACCTAAGCAAAGCTGTGTAAGTAATATCATGTGTTTTTAATGCAGTGATGCATTGGACCCCATCGACTTTCATTGTACAGACATAGTTGTATATTTTGTGTTCTTTTGAATACATTTGTTCAAATCCAAACATCACATACTAAGAACACATTTAACAGATGAGTCTCTTACAGCATTTGTAGTGATTGAGTTACACAGTGACTTACTCGTCATTGTTGAGGTCCGTCACCGCCAAGCAGCTGCCAAAGTATGACCCTATTTGTTCCCCTGGGATCGTCATCACTGGGTTAAGAACCAATTTTTTTTTTTCTGCAAGGATCACTGAACCTTTGAAATAGTCTCTGGGAGCCCCCGTCACCACAGTGTACTTAGCACGATCCAGTAACTTTATGTCCTCCAGCACAGAGTAACCTGAAGAAAGAGATGAAGCGTGTGAGCGGCAGTAAAGCTATTTTGACTGTAGCTTGTCAAGATATTGGAAAGTTTAAAGTGCCCTTTATGGATTTTTTAAAATGACATTTCTTGCAGTGTGTGACACAGCTCTAAGCGAATAAAAACATCCTGCAAAGTTTTGCTGTAACGTTATTGCCTCTCAAAAGAAAGCGTCCACTCTGAATCATTGAAACTTGTCATTTGACGTCAACATGAAATATTAGCATATTGCCCTGCCACTTGGTGCTCTTTTCAAGTCGGTTTGAATGAAAATGCAAATTCATTCTTTTCCACTAGGTGTCACTTTTGGAGCTTTAAAAACTCACAAAGACTGCTTTAAATGAAATCAACCAATCACCGGAGGTGTTTGGAAAAATTAATTGTTGAATGAATCGTTTAAATTTAGGAGTTTAAATCGTTTAGTAAACTAAATAAATGCATATTATAAGAAAATGAAAGTGTTTTTTGACCTTGCATGCATGTCAGCCTGTTGTTGGGGACTCCCAAAACCAAAATATCAACCTTTTCATAACCAATAATATATATATGCAAGTGATAATATATAAATGTAAGTATGTAAGAATTAAGAATATGTGTAGTATTGTGTGTTTATATGTGCATGTAAATATGTCTGCATGAATGTCAGAAAGCATGCATGTGTTGAAAAGTAAAGTGTGTGTATATATAGAAGAAGAATGAGGGTATGCGTGTGAAAGTAAAAATATATGCATGTGAAAGAAAAGAGTAAGTGTGTAAGAGCGTTACAATAGCATGTTTGTACAGCCATCATAAAAAACAAAATAAAGTACATACCTACATAAATGTTGAGTCTGTCCTCGCCTAGCTTTCTGAACGTTAAGTCATTGGCATCTCCAACAAAATCTGCGTTGGGGTCTCTCTCTTTCATATGGACGGTCCCTATATGAACAGAAGAACCCTTTTATTAACTATTTGACCCTGCAGGAAAATCCGAAGAGAGCTGACATCAGATTTGGTTGGGTTTCTCGCTCTCACCCTGCCACACAAAGCTGCCGGGCGTCCCAAAGTACACATCATTCTCCGTCATGCCCCCCGAGATACCCATGTTACACATGCCCTCCAGGTTCTGGTCATAGTTGAAGTCGCAGAGCTCGTAAGTGTCCGACTGCCAGTAATCAGACGGGTCATAGGTCAGGTCGTTTCCTCGCACGTAACATTTGCCCACCATACGCTGCTGCTCTTCAGCGCCCAGCAGTTTCTTTACATAGCGATGACCACATGCCTGTCAACATGAAATAAGAGATAAAGTATCTGTGATTAGTCATTTTTATTTTTTATGTATTTAAGTTTATTATTTAAGTCTTTAAAAAATAGACTACATGTTGAAATTATAAGGTTAAGATGTTTAATAACAAGTCTCTTATGCTACTCAAGCCTGCATTTATTTGATCAAAAATACAAGAAAAACAGCAATATAGTGAAATATTATTATAATTTAAAATAAATGCTTTCTATCATATCATGTAATTTATCATAAAATGTAATTTATTCCTGTTATGTAAAACTTTTTTTTCAGTGTTACATGATCTTTTAGGAATCATTGTTATATGTGAATTTGCTGCTAAATTATTAGTAATTATTACTGATTTGATCATTTTTTATTTTTATTATCATTATCATCATCAATGTTGAAAACTGTTTTGGCTAATCAATATTTTGTGGATACCATGCTACATTTTTTCAGGATTCTATGAATAGAAAGTTCCCAAAATAAATAAATAAATAAATAGCCTGTTTACCCCAAGCTTTTGATTGGTACTGTAGTGCATCACAGTTTCCACAAAATTATTAAGCAGTGAAACGTTTTTCAACATTCCGATCAGTTTTCAAATCAGTACCCAAATGTGACCCTGAACCACAAAACCATAGGTCATAAGTCATTTTTTTACACATGAAATTATAACAATACTTCACAATATTATAAGTAGTTTTACTGTATGTCTCATTAAAACCAATGCAGCCTTGGTGATCATAAGATACTTCTTTCAAAACATAATAGATCTAAATTATTACAAGCTATTGACTATTAGTGACAAGCCATGAACATTGTCCCAGCCCAAATAACAAAGGGTAATGAACTCTACTCCTGAAAACATCTTAAAGTTTATTATTAACCAATGACACCTAAAAGAGCTAATCAAGGGCTTCAAGATTATTTTAACATGACAGGCAGGAGTGTAAAAGCAGGGCTTGAACTAACTAACCCTCTCATTGAGTCCAGAGGAGGGAGCCAAACTGTTTTGTTTGTCCATTTTAAGTGATGGTATTGCCTTTGGATATAAACGGTTTATTATATATAAAAAAAGGAACAAAAAATCTCACCAGTACACGTCCTCCATTCCTCTGAGTGGCCACGGTCACTCCTAGCCACATGCCCTCCACCATCTCTGTTGACTGCGCTGGAGAAGAAACAAACCCATCAGACAGCACCGACTTTATCCCTCAGTCTGCCTGAGAGCATTTCTCTGTATCTGAATCTGAATGATGAGGCAGCAGCATGATCAGTTGTTGAATTGAGAGATATTCTCCAACACAAATAATAACAAGCTTTAAAAACTGAGTATTTACAGTGGAAATAATATACTTCAAAAGTAGTGTGAACTGAATGAAATATTGTCGGACAGTAAGCTGCAGTTTATTTACAATAAGCAGTGATAGTGTTTTGTGGTTTAAAATTTTATTAAAGGAATAGTTCACCCAAAAATGAAAATTGTGTCATCATTTAGTCATCCTCAAGTAGTTCCAAATCTGTATGAATTCCTTTGCTCTTTGTTCTAGACACGTGTGTTCAGGGATTAAACTGGGCCAGGGCCGTCGAGGGCTGAGACTCCATACATAGACTCCAGGGCTCGACATTAATGCTTTATTAACGCCAGACAAAAATAACATGATTAAAAACATATATTACTAAAAATAACAATAACATCAAAACCCAAATAGTACTCTGATTTTTTTACATTTAGATTAAGTGGCAAATAGTAGATAAAGTAGATAATACATGTACTACTGACAGTATAAGGTTGCGCTGCTCACGCAGCCTCTTGAGGAAAAAGTCTTTCGAACGAATCGGTTTAATTAAGTTTCATTAGCCCATTCGTCAACATTTAATGAATCTGCCGTATTAACAAATCATTTAAATGAATCTAAACTCAATGACTCACTTATTAAACGCTCACTACTGGCACCTACTGGCGTTTTAATTTAGTTGAAAAATATAATTTCTACGATCATTACTTGATAATTTTATTTTTTTAAAGAATCTCATAATATAATTTAATGCAGTTATATTTTCAGTGTAAGTGATTTCTAGGCTATAGGCTAGATAATAACAATCACATTATAATAACTGAATTTATAGATCAAATGTAAGAATTTGAAATGAAAGTATTAAAAAGCCTCAAGGTTTTTACTTGAAGGTAAAAAATAATGTCATTGGATTAAATATAAAAGCATGCAGCTGATAGAAAATTTATAAGAATATTGCTATATATATATATATATAAAATATATATAAAGCCCGGTACCATAGAGCGTGCTCTCATTATAACACACGAATTACAGACATTATGAAAGATTTATTATGAATATATTTATTGTGTTATAACAGAGATTTGTGAGATTGTGATGAACTCCGCTGTCTTAGACATTATAAATGCAGCCACTTTGTTAAACTGTGCATGCAGCAGCCGCTTGCTTTCGTTAAAAATAAAGTGTTTTGTAAATGTTGATGCTTTAGTAACAAATATTTATCGGGAGGATGTATGCTGGACTTTTCAAAAAAATTTAATGGAGAAAGAGGTAATGTAACTAGTAACTAATAAAGTAATCAGAACAGTAAAGTGATTACTTTTAAAAAAAGTAATCAGTAATTTGATTACATTTTCAGAGTAACTTGCCCAACACTGGTCAGCACACAAAAATAATAATTTACCAAATAAAGTAAATTGAAAAAAGTATTTTTATTTTATAAAGTAAAATGTTTTTAGAAATACAGTCATGAAAGTGTATTATCTTTTAGTACATTTAGCCTAACTGACTCTTTATTTCATTAATATTATATTATCGCAAAATATAGTTTTACAAAAATTTATTTCTAAGAGTGCACAAGTATTAAGCACACTTAGAGACTTAAAGACTGTGACACTTGAAATGAAAATGTAAATGTTAGTAATCTATATTTCTCATGAATTCAAAAGATATCATATTCAGAGAGCTTGTGCTGAAACAAAAGTTTGACTAAGTTAGTGCTAAAGTTGACACCATGCTGAATTATAATTTTTTTTTGTTTTCTGTGGTTGCTAGAGTGTTGCTGTATAGTTTATGCAACCCAGGCACTTCGGAAAGACATGCTTCTACATACAGTTCTGTACCACCATAATAATGTAGCTAACTTGATGCAAGTTTCGCTGCAAGTTGCAAAGTGAAATATCCAGAGACTGGCGCTAAAACACACGTTTAATACGTGACCGTGGCACGTCTATATTACATTTGGTACAGGTAGGCTACGTATCGCAGCATTTTTATTTTGCTGCTTGAGGTACGTTTGTGGCGGTTCAGATTCAAATATCTGGTGAGTGTCGCTAAAGATTAATGCTATATCATGTTGGAAACATCCCCTACACCAAACCCAAAACTAAAACTACCAGATATTGTTAAGAAATGCAAATGTAATATGAAAACATATTCGCTGATGCAGCCATGCTATTTTAACTTTTGAGCAGTTTTGTTGTTCAAACAGCGACGCCGTATCACGTGAGCTACCGAGTAAACCTACTGAACTAGAAAACTCATATGAAGCTGTATATGTGATGACAACATTCAAAAGTATCAGTTTTCAAATCATTATTCATCAAATTAGCCTTTATTAATCAAAAATTTAACTGTAAATCATACTTTTGTGTGAAAAGGAATAAAAGTTGTGGGAGTTTTACAGCCTCTAGTGTTCATTTCAACTTTAAACTGCAGCGATTCGTATGTATAGGTACGTTTTTTCAGTTTCGCAGGAATGTAGGAAGAGGAACATATTTCCAATGATAACAGGTTGGGTTTATTAAGTATTTTTTTTTATGTTTTTTTAGTATACTTATCCACCGCGCCAAGTACTAAAGATAAAAAAATCTAGCAAATACTAAGCTAAGAAATGACTAAATGCTAAAATGCTGTAAACCAGAACAGACAGGCTCTGGGTCTGCTCAAAGTAACTTTTATGTTGTACAGATGCTTCCTGTGCTGAACGTATCATGTTAATTCTGCAGCAAATACCTGCCTGCAACATGAGCCAGTCGAGCCGCCCTGACAGAGGAGGGAGAATGTGAAGATGAAGGTCTTTTGAATAACATGGAGTGAGACAGCACTCAGACAGACGTCTGTGTGAGGCCGTGTTAAGGCTTGTTTAAACCTTCACTTATGTCTAAAACAGGAGCAGGTAATTTTGAGAAATAGTGCTGATCTGTGGATGTGAGACACATTATATAATCTGTGAACTGAATGCCCTAAATTTGCCATAGTCCTTTGATCTACATCAACACTGTCAATGACATTTAGCATCCATGAAGTCCATGAAAGTACATGCAGTTCAAACTTTTTTTTTACTATGTATATTTAAAGAAATAAAGATACATTTTGAAAATATATACATGTATTTACATGTATATATTCATATTCATATAAATTCAAGTATATTTAATACATAAATGTAACATATTTTTCTTAAATATATACATGCACGTGTGTATTTAAATTTATATAAACATAGTAAATATACAGAACACATACTACATATATATATATAATGTAAACAACGTTTATTTTGGATGTGATTAATCACGATTAATTATTTGGCACCACTAAACAGTTTAGTATTTTATAAATCACAATACAATCCGGGGCTAGTTAGTAAAAAACTATTTTTTTATCAGTATTTTCACCTTTTTTCAAGAAACATCCATAAAACAATACATTAACTTGTGAATAAAACATGTGTGACATAAAAAGTCTTCATGAGGCTTCAGAGAATACTTTTTTTTTTTTTTTGCTTTAGGCATAGTTTTTTGATAAGTCATATGAATACCTACGTGTACTGATGAGGTCCATCCTCCCGCAGTCATGCTGGTCAGTGGTAATGGGACAGTAGTACACAGCTCCGGTTTCATTAATGTTGAATCTCCTGAGTTGGGCCTGGGCTTTATCTTGGGGCGCTCCGACTAAGAGCCTGCAGAAGAAAAGCAAACAATCAAATCAATAAAGTTACTAATTTTCTAAATGCATATTATATCGTAAACAACTGTATTATACATGAGTAAGTACATGAGTACGAGGTAAGAGGGTAAAGCAATTCAATAAAGTGGCAGAGATATCCTGTAACCAAGTATCTACCCACACTTGTGTAGAAAAAAGCAAACGAAACAAATATATATGCAACTGAATGTGAGATTTATTAATGGTATTTAAGGCTCTGTCACATGAACCAGGGCTTCAGAGTCATAGCTGCTTTGGCCTTCACAGGCAGATGGCGTCACAGAAATTAGATTTTTACGAGGTTGCTAGGTAGCAATAAGCAGAAAGTGTACATAATAAACTGAAAACATGTACTTGAGCTAGAACAGGAAAAAAGGTTCATGACGCTTGTCTCAGGATGCATAATCATAATTAATCATAAATAAACAATTAACATTTGAGTGCTGATTTTTAGGCCTTTATCTAAAATGAATGGCGATTCAATTTAAATGTATGGACTTTTGAGCCTATTGGTATAAATGAATTTACAGTTTATCAAATCAAATTGACATAAGAGTCAAATCAAGAGCTTGTGAATCAGAATTGTCAAAACCTAGCTCTAAAAAAAGAGCAAACAAACAGAAAAAATGGGAAGAAACAGAAAACGAATGTGCTACTCTTCATTTTACAATCATTAAATACTAAACCCATTTACAGCAAAAACGATAATTAATTAATATTAATGTTCAACCACAACTTATTAGCCCTTAGACCTAAGATATTCAGAGATACTCTGAGAGCGTGTGAATAATGTCATGAAAGACGGGAGCTATTTCAGAGCCCTGGGGACACACTCTATCACCAGGTGTCAGCGCAGTGATCTTAGCAAGAACAGTTTGGACTTGTAGAGTTGTTAAACTCGAGCCCATTCCTCACTGATAGCAAAAGCTTTTCTTAGACTGTCAGAGGTGTAATATACCATCTGAGATTGTTCTTTGCTGAAACTTTTTTTATAAAATCAGCACTAGTGCTGAGTGATCTTCTAGTGGACATTCTGAGTATAACTTATATAGTGAATACAGCCACCATAATTGGGTGTGGGTTTACCCATGTTCAGACAAGACCCCCACAGTAAAATGGAATTACAAGAATTTTTGACAGGTGAGAGTGCTGAACCAAACCTGCAATCAGTCATGACTAATATTTGTCAGTGGTTTTTGCAGGAATGACTCTCCTCCCCAAACTTAGAGTACCTGTCTCATACTAGCACTGATACCCTGCTGCTTACACTAGTGTTTACACTGAGCAAACCACAGAGGAATGGGAGAAGCACTTACAGGAAATAACTAAAATAATGGCATGAGATACCAGCTACAGCCTTCATTTTGGCAAAACTCCAATAATGTACCTGTACGTGTAATTCACTGCCATTACCAGCCTAAATTAACAACAGTGGTAATAAAGCAACCAAAATGTGTATTCATTTTAATACGCAGCACATTACTGAACAATAAATACTATGTCATGACCTCAAAACACTTTTATCACAGTACATGATTTGTAAACTAATACAGTTTGACAATTGCATCACATAACCAGCTGTATATGTTTGCCATTTGCAACATAGTAAACTTGCTCGGTAGCGCACCTGGTACACAACACAATTGAGCATTAAAGGGTTATTCATCGCTAAATTAAAATTTTGTCATTAATCACTTACCCCATGTTGTTACAACCCTGTAAAAGCTTTGTTCATCTTCAGAACACAATTTCCATCCAAAATATCCTAAATTGTGTTCCAAAGATGAACAAGCATAGTTTGGGTTTACAGCAGTAAGGGTCTTTGAACAAGAGCGAGGCCTTGGCTCTCAGGATCACTCACTACCAGCTTTATCTGAGATTCCACAGACACTCCCAGAGCAGGAGACAGTAACAGATATGGGCATCGCAGCTATGTGTGTGTATAAGTGTGTGAGAGAAAAGTAAATGGTGAGATGACTGTTCCCATACAGAAAAAAACACAAATATATATTGTCAATATCTTCATTGTTTTTTGTCCTGGACAGCAACACAGATCTATGACTGAAAAAAACGTGGATAAAACTAACAAACTGTGATAATAATGACTGTTTTCTAACAGGTTTCTCCAATGCTTCCTGTATATCTGGTTCACCTACTGAAAAGCCTGCTACTTTAACAAAATCAGATCCTCTGGGTGTAACTAAAGCATAAAATAACTTATTATGGACTTCATCCATGATGCTATTTTACATTTTGATCCTTCTCAGCCACCATAAATGTTTTAACACACCTAATGCTGCCTCCACACATTATGAATGTATACTATAATGCAGGTCATGTTTACATGGTTGCCAACAAATGGGATTCTGTATTTTAATCTTAGATTTAAGATCTTACATTTTACATTTCCCAAAAAATATGAAAGAATAAACTTGCTGTCTTCATGATTCCCACTCTTGAACATTGGTCATTCAAAACCTGTATTATATTTTCAGGAGTTGAAAAAATGGACCCTATTAACTTTTATTTTATAGACAAAAGATCAATTTTGCAGAATATTTTATTTTCTCTCCCCCAGAACAAAATAAGTTGCACAGGTTTGTAACAACAGTAAATGATGACAGACTGCTAATTTTGGGTGAACTGTCCCTTTAAAGTAATCACCCAACATGTAACATCAGTGGAAACTCCTGTAACTGAAATGAAACAAAAAACATGACCTCAGTTTGTCCCAGTAATGCTGTGAGGAATTAGGGCATGTCTGAGAGCAGGGCTGTTTAGTGAACTGTGAGACTGACATTAAGAACTAGCAACACTGTGACAAGCTTCAGCTGCGCAATATAGTGTGACTTACAGACCCAATTTAAAAATGTTTGCTTTGTAGGACAATATAAGGTGATATAATGCTAGTAGCAACAGGTGAAGTATTAGTAGGTATGAGTATTGTCAAAAGTAGAGATTTTTCAATACTTATTAATACTCCATGTGAATGTGCTGTTAGTTTAAAGTGACTTTTAGGTTCATGGTGATCCTTTCTAATCTAATCAGAGCAGATCCTCAGACGCATCGTTTGAGACTGAACACCCAAACAACCTACATGCCTCAAAATTACTGATTCAACCGCACTTACGCTCACTTTAAACCTGCCAGACGACTGATCGAGATCTTTACGCCCTTATAGACACATGATTGAGCTGATATCAGGTCAGAACATGTCAAAATGAAATATAAAGAAATCATATTTTGTCAAAATAAGGCTATATATATATATATATATATATATATATATGTAGTATAATATAAAATAGTCTGACACATTTTTTTGTTATGTATGCAATATTTAATGTTTATAAATTATATGAAATAATTTATTACATATTGTTTATATATTATAATAATTAAGATATAGAATATTATATAGCCTGAAAGACATGAACAATCCTGACTGAAGACAAATGTACTGGCACAACAAGACTCAGACAAGACTAAGAAGAACCGTCACACCAGGGCTTCTTCTCCATTCCTCTCTGATGTCCATACTTTTCTATAAATAGATGTTCAATGGATTAGATTATTGGTGATTGGATTATTCAGGGAGGTTCCCTGCTGACCACATAATCATTTCAGTACAAATACTGTAAACAGGGTAATGCAACCACTCAGATGGCATATTGAATTTGACAACGCAAGCCGGGAACAAAGTCTTTAATCTATTTATCTTTTTGTAAATGGCATAATTACTACTCTGAGCAGGAGACTCACAACCTGATTATGAGGCATCTATCAATATTACTTGCCATGATTCAACAGTTCAAAAATTCAGAAAAAAAAAGTTATATTAGTAAGTAAAAGTTTCTTTAACTGGTGTTAAAATGTTAGATATTTCCATCTTCATCAAATTCATCTTTCTTCAAAGCCTTCTTAAGAATTTTAAGACAAGGGACATTTCTTTTGATGAGAGATGTATGAGATCAATACAGTATATCAACTGAATATTCACTAAAACGTACAGTAGACTATTTATGACTAGATGCTTCAGTCCCAATGCTGAACATCTTTCTTTACTTGAGAGCTGCTGTTGTTTTGATCAAAGAGTGTGTGTCTCTCAGGTGTGTGACTGTACATACAGGCACATCTGTCAATGGCATCTCCAGCAGGCAAACATCCTGTCATTAGTAGAAGAGACTTCTATTATCAAACACGACATCAGCAACCATAAAGACATGAGCAGGGGCTACAATGTGCAAACCTCCAGATAATACAACATCCTGCAGAAAATCTACAAAAAAACTGTATCTGAACTGGATTTTAACAAATATCACTTTCAATACTGTATCAGTTATTATAACTAATGCTACCAAATGATTAATCGCTTCCAAAATAAAAGTTTTTATTTGCATAATATATGCGTGGGTACTGTGTATATTTATTATGTACATATAAATACACACACATGCATGTATATATTTAAGACAAATGTTATGTTTCTATATTAAATATATTTAAATATGATATAAATTATATGAATATAAATATATACATGTAAATATTTTCAAAATATTTGTGTGTGTATTTATACATACATAATCGATATACATAATTACACACACATAAATTATGTAAACAAAAACTTTATTTTGGATGTGATTAATTGTGGGTTGCACTAATTATAACATTTCATTAAGTGACTTTCAATAGTTATAAATGGTCCCAAATATCCATTTAGAATTCTGTAATAATTGCTATGATTTGTCCATTAATTAATTATTTAATTAAGTATTTGCGTTCTTTTATCAGTGTCACATTATTAGTCATTAATTCTGGTAGCCATAATATATGTAGTTTTATGGGATACTTAATTTTTAAAACAAAGAGCATGGTTTAATGAAAATGCAAATATATAGTACGCCAAATAAAAACAGTAACTTTTGGTATTGATGTTCAAAAATTTACTTTGCCATGCATATGATATGAAGTTTTCAAGATTATACGATATCAAATTTGTTGACGCAGTTATTGAGTACATAAAAATTATATTAAAATGCAAGTAGTCATACAGCCCTACTAAAAGTCATTAGATCATCATTACTAACTACTTTCTACTTCAAAAAAAATAAATGCATGCATGCATGCATACTGTACATAAAAAGTTTCAGTGTGGACCAGACTCTATGCAGTCAGAAGTCTGGATGTGCGAGACTGTGACCTGAACACAATGACCAAACAAACCACATTTCATGGTGATCTGAATATCTTCAGTTGCAGTTCTCCAATCTGAACAGATCAGACACTCATGCTGAGGTGCACCTGTCGCTTCCTCTGTAGAAGACTAAAATAGCTACCAACTTCAAACTTGTTTTGCTCATTTGTGTCGGATGCATCGTCGCTTTCTTACTGGTAGATGTGGAAGTGTTCAAAATGAATATGTTGCAGATTACAAGGTTGCCTTTGTGTTGATTTACACACCCGTATATAGAAACAGAGAAATATTGACACGCTTGGGGAGACTTCCTGTAGCAGACCAGTCTTAGTGTGAAACCAGCAAAGATGCCAAACTTGAGTCTTACAGTGCATGCTTGATTTAACCGAGACCTCTGACCTTAGATATGAGGATTAAAACACAGCTAGATTTGGAAACAGCAGTGTTTAAAATGCAGCATAGAATATACTAGCTTACAAGTTCAGTCATATTTCAAATGACTACGAGAAGACACACAAATCATGATTTATTAGCATTTATTAGCATTATTCACAACATGGTCCGAACATGTTGGTTTGAATGAAAATGTAAATTCATTCCTTGCCACTAGGTACCGCCTTTGAAGCATTAAAAGCTCACATACACTCCTTTAAATGAAATCGACCAGTCACAGGGTTTGGGAAAATTAACCATTGAACGAATCGCTTAGGAGTCGTTAAACAAAATAAACGCATGCTTTAAGAAAACGAAAGTGTTTTTTGACCTTGTATGCATGTGAACCTCTTGTTTATATTAAGCTTTTATAACCTATAATAGGGGCACTTTAAAAAGCAAGCTCCTTTGTGAAAAGTACATGGCTGCTAACATCTTAATAAACCATTATAGTCCTTAACTCATTTCGTTCTAATCAAATGTGGAACAAAATAGTCCCATGGTTGAAGATGCATTTGTGTTGTGAGCAGTGTTTGTGCTCGGGGGTCATTTAATTTGTATTCTACTGTACGTGTTGAAAGGTGGGCAAAAGGTATTACGTTTCCTCAGAGCACTGAGTAATGATGAGCGATTAACCAAACGTATCCAGCTCCCTGGGTGACTATTTTCACCTATGCGTGAGACACCCTCACTCCTTCCCTGATATAATCTGCCCAGGATGAGATATTAAAGCCAGTTCCCTGTGAGGGCTTCATCAACAGGGGTCTTTTGATGGCCAGATATTTTACAGCTCAGTTTAAGATGATCTGCAAAACAGACTTCAGCCCCAAATGTTATGAGTTACTAACGCTGTTAAGACAATTACTAATACAAAACCAGCAACTTCCTAACAAAACCCTAGCAACAGTATAGCAACATGCTGACAAATTCTTTCTGAACAAGCACATCTCCTAATTCAGAAAATTCATAATTCCTCTTAGGAAAAAAACCTAACATGAAAACACAACAAATCTCTAGCTCACTGAAACTATGACTCTAAATCTTCACACAAAGATGTGGAATGATGTGAGGATGAACAAGTGATCATTTCTGGACAAACTTGCTTTATAGCTTGTCTCTGGAGGCTTTTTCCATTTCGTAAAAAATAGAATTGGCACAGACTAACCACTTAAATTTAGCTAACATCTTCAATGTCTCGAATGTCTGAATGATAAATATCACTGTCGCTGCATTCAGATTCAACCTTTCAGTGGAGACCCAGGCTCATCGGTCAACAAGTCAGCACAGAATCCTACAGGGTATCATCACAGCTCACAGCTGGAGCTCTCAAAGACCCACACCTGAATCAAACGAGAAGGCTGGAGGGTTGCCAAATTTCACGTATTCATGCCATGCACTGAACAGCTCGTTCTCTGTTTATCCACGCATAAACAAACGCATTTTTCCCGTTTAAATATAGTGACACGAAATTAATCTCGGGAACGTGAAAGTCCAAGCAAACATTTGCTCTAGAGATCATTAATTTTTTTCTATCTCATTGTAAACAATCAGAAAGAAGGGGGTACGCCAGCGAGGATTGTGGGAGCTGAGAATGAAAGATCAGATAATTATTTATGGAGCAAGAGTGATGTTTTATAATGTTCATGGAATATTTAAGAGGTTCAACTCTCATTAATGGATTTATTTAGAGATCATGCCTGTCAAATTAAAAACCACTGCCTTGAGCTACAGATTGCAGACGGTTACAGTACGGTTTGGCTCAGCAACACTTTTTATTTCCTTTAATTAAATGTGTGACTCAGAGGACTCAGACCCATTGATCCAATCTAACTCTCCGTCAAAAAACAAAAGCGCAGCATTTAATAAACTCCCTCTCTCCGAGGCAGAAAATGACTGTGCATGTCTGGTTCGCAGGCCTCTAAAAGCGCTGTAATCCTCCTCTCTTTTAGAGGTAGCAGCTTCCCAAACATCTCTGCTTCTCTTTCGGTCCTGTCCCAACCTGCAACCATGGCAGGTCCACTTGAGAAGGGCAGGAGGAGGAATTCTCAGCATTCCACAGGGTCAGAGGACTGGAAGAACCAATCAAAGAGCCACTAGCTCCTGCACAGGAAGAGAAGATAAAGCAGCACTGGGCACTCCATGCTGAAGGAGCTGTTTAAAGAGGCTGTGAGAGGAGTATATATTTGTTTTGTCCTCTCAAAGGCTGCCATCTCTGCAAAAGGGATCAAGTCGGGATATGAAGAGTTCACTCTGGCAGGTTTCAAATTGGCTTGACATTAAATTTGACCCCTTTTAGCCCTTAAGCATATTCTTGGTCTTACTATGCATGATTCATTGGTGCACTTTAATGCAAAGATAAAGTGTTTGTCTGTGATTTAATTGAAGAATAATACTTTTCTCTGACTTTCTCCAGTTTTTCTCCAGCGCCTGTCAGAGAAGACTTATCATCATTTATACGATCTAAATGTATAAAATACAACAGATTATGAAAGAAAAAGGTTTTCCTATATTTCCTATTTCCTTATATTTTGTCACACCTATGATATAAATATGATTCTCCGTAATTCAAAAGGATCAGATTGGAACGAACCACTCTATTTTGGAACCAGTGCTATTTTAGTATCATTTGTTTTTATTAGTTTTTAATGTTTTAATGTTTTATGATTTGTTTTAATTTTTAAGTACATTTTCTAAAACATTTTTAGCATTAGTGTTTTTATTTGTAATATTTTTTTGTTTGTTTTACTTAATGATTTTGATGTTTTTGTCAGTATTTAAATTTGATTTTTTTATATTTTCACTTTATTTTTAGTTCAGTTTTTATTATTTTCAGTTATATTATTTTGACATTTTATTAGATGTGTGTTTTTAGTTTTTATAAATTTTCTTTTTCTTTTTTTTTTTTAAACTTATTTTAGTACATTTTTTAAATATTGTTTCACAAGTAACAGAATTTTTTAAAGGTGTTTTAGTTAACAGTAATAAGTTAATAATGACTTAAGTAAAACTAAAGAAAAATGAGTAATGTTAATGCTAACATTAATGTTAATGTTGAGTAACATTTTTTTTTATAGTTTTAGTTTTAGTTAACCAAACTAATTGTTAATCCCTAAAAAACTATATAGGTTCTCCTTCATCTCCCCTGTCTCTTTCAAACTCTCATTTTACACTAAAAGCACTAAAGCAACATTAATGCACATTGTAAATGGGTGATGGCATGCACTTCTGCATTATTTAAAAGTTGTGAGACAAGTGTGAGACAGTGCAGACATTTGGTTTTTGGTTGAAAACAGCACAAAAAAAGTATTTCTCTCTTTTCACTGAAAACGCACGCTTAAGTTTGAGCCAAGCACATTCCATCTCTCAGGATATCTGGAGGGAAGAGAGGGGTCTGTGCAGTGTCCTGCTTGGACAAACATGGCCTACAGTAAAGAGAGATTTGATTAGATCTCTCTCATAAGATGCATCAATAAAATGCCCTCATGCAGCCCAACTTCAATTCAGCTCTAAAGCACCCCAGTAACGCACAACTGACAAGTATCAACCACAAAGAAAATTAATTTTTCTTCCCCAAGATGACATACTGATGTCAGGAAAAGGTTTTAAAAGTATATTTCTCATCAAAATCTCATGTTTAGATATATTGTAGTGTTTTATTACAACTTCGTTTTCCTTCTTAAGCACATTTTACCCCAAACTTTAATTACTGTACTGCAAAAAACAATTAATAAATTAATAAACCTTTACTTTTCACTTCCACAGAAATGAAAATCATCCTGTCTGGGCAAAATAAAAAATAAAAAATAACAATCTCTCTCTCTCTGTATAATTATTTAACTAAATTGAATATTTTAGAAAATATTGTTACATAATTTACATATTTTACATAGTGACACATGAAGTCAGAATTTAGAAACTTAATTGTAACTTTATTAATTTTAATAATTTTAAAGAATCTTTATAATAAAAGCAAAATCAGCATAATATAAATCAATTTTACAAGTAATTAAAAACAAATAGAAAAAGAGACTAGCACTGTTACTATTGTAATGTGTGTGTGTATGCGTGTGTGTGTGTGTAGATAGGTATACATATATAAAACTGTATACATACATGTACAGTACATATATATATATATACATATATATACTACCAGTCAAAAGTTTGGAAACAGTAAGATTTGTAATATTTTTTAAAGATGTTTCTTATGTTCATCAAGGCTGCA
>JAUCMR010000024.1:730856-747806 GCA_032357425.1 Enteromius argenteus
CATATATATATATATATTATAGGTCCACTACTCTGACTTTATTAGCTGGCCTTTCAAAAGCTGGCATGTAGTCAGTTTTACAGCATATATAAAGCTTCTTACAGGGTGTTTTTAAGTGGGATACTGTTAAAGTGAGCACAGCTGGGTCTTCTTTAACCGTCTAGCCATCCTAGACACAGATCCTAAATGCCATTTCTGTACCAGTGTCAATCGCCAATGAGCGATAGACACACTCACCGTGACCATGTGGCCCTTTCATGTTTCAGTGCCTGGACACTATCACGGTGCCCAGAGGGCACAGCATCCATCCAGTCCTTAACAATAACACTGCGTTAAGTGGCAAATTTATAACAGCCTGATGAAGCAGAGAGGTGAAGTGATTTAAGTGATTACTTTCAAAGCAGCTTCATCAACTAAAACATGCACCAAGGAGATTCCTCGGTTCTTTGAAGCGCCTTCAGGGTCTGTAGATGAAACTAGACGATAGGCTCTTAATTAGCAGGAAATCATAAATAAGGAAAGAGCAATTTGGGGGAACTCCCTTGCATCCCACAACAGAGGAGTAGCTGACAGCTTCACAAAATGTATAAGCGACATTATGATATACATCACATACAATCCATCTTCTTGCTAAAGCGAAGCTGCTGACCCATATTTGTGCTGCTAATTCTGCTGCTACATGCTTTGATAAATGGCAGCGAGTTTTCCTTTTGAAAGCAGCCACTGAGAGGGTAATAGGTTTATCAGGAGCATAAACAGTCTGCAGACAACAGGTTAAACCGGCACAGGATATGAGGGAAGGACAAAGCTCTGTCACACAAAACATTAATATCTTTGAAGATATCTACTTTAAAGCCAGTACATAAATCTGTGCGCTTCTGATAAAAGTTGTTATAAAAATGTTATCCTATAACAGATATAAAAGCCTAAAGAACGGATTATGTTTATATCCAATTGTTTCCTGTCTTTGAAATGAAAGCACAGCCCACTTTCAGCTATAAATCCATGTCCTGAGGGGTAATTTTCTTTAGCACAGCCTGCGGCAAAAGTATATAGGTTCATCTATGTCTCATTTCTCGTTATAGGGAGAAAAATAATGCAATGATCTCATGCTTTGCAGTATACTACTGTCCTGTCTTCTTTGGCTACACGGTTTGAACACAATCCTATTGTTTTGGCTGTTCCTGGCATTTGTTGGCGTGTTAACACTCGTCCTATTTCACCAGATTTGTATTCTAATGACCTCAGAGGGTAACTAGAAGACTGTAGAAATGGTAAACTGATATAGACCTCAAAAACAGCTTGCACACTGTTTACAGTACCATAAAATGGAGCCATTTATAGTCATGTTAAAGTATCCCTTAAACAACTGTAGCTATTTAAGTTAAAAGTAATCATAACAGATTAAAACGTATTGTGATGGTTCAGTGATGCCATCAGGTTGTGACATATATTGTAGCTTAATGCTGAATGAATATCATATTTATGAAAAATATCACATGGACAAAAATGTAACAAGCTTGGTGGTAGGTGGCCTATTTTTGTTTATAGTGTTTATAGCCAGCCCCGCAGCATATTTACTTCAAAAGAACATAGTTAGGCTATAATTATAAAGCAGAACAACTCAGACGGTAATAAAAATAAAAACAAAAATTGCAGATTAATAGCTAAATTGTGGCGTCTGCGCAGTTTGTTAAAGTTAAGGACGCTGAGATTCGTTTTAGCTATTCGGTTCTTTTAATGAACCGATACACTGAACAACCAATACTAATGCTTTTACAGTTTGCAAGGCTATTAACAGCTGGTAGCTGGTTCCTAATAATAGTAGCCAACTCTAGGCATTTTACAATACTGCTATACATGTAACATTTACTCTTGAATCATTCTTTATAGGCTACAAAAGCTTCTAAAATCAGTTGAATCATTCAATAGAATCGGTTTAATAGCGAATTCGCGAATCGGACATCACTAGTACTGCGCTGCAGGTGCGAAAGAGATGTAGTTTAAGTTTATTTGGAGGCTCAAAACTAGACATCAATTAATGTGAATGAATCCATCCAAGGGGCATAAATATCTAAAGGTCTGAGGTGTTGAATATGCGATTGTCATGTGTATTCCTCGTTCTGAATCTGTGTTAGACTTTAGCGCAGAAAGAAAGAAAAGAAGCAAAACAAGTAACTTTCGACATGTGTAATGTCATTCTTGTACTTACAAGTTCTTCTTTGTCTTTTCGGTCTGTTTGTGCAATGCAACAGAAAATCCAAATAAGCTGCCCTTGGTTTTTCCTTCTTTGATGACCGGGAACTGCACGTCAATGTTAAATCCGGTGTTCGTTTGAATCGCGCAAATCACGAATACGCACAAGTGCAGAGACTTTACAGCCATATTTGATATTCCTCCTCTCTCTCCCTCTCTCTGTCACTTGCACAACCAAAGCCAAAGAGACCGAATTGATCAGTTACACGCCATAGGAAAGCGTCTTCTTTCACTCTCTGGCACTGGAGCTGTAAGGTGTTTCTTCTTGTTCTCGGTTCCCCGCCTCCACACACACCCGCAGTGAATTCCAACCTGCCGCCGTCCGCCACACTTCACCAACCCTGCTACCACAAATAGAGGACTAGATATGTCCCACAAGTCTGATAAGAGAGAGAGACCTTAAACGCAGCAGTGCACACACACACACTGTTACGCACAAGTCCTCACTTGTCGCTGTGTGCTGCACATAAGATTTAATTTTTCAAGGTTTTGTTATTCAAATCGTAACTTGGTGGTCTTAAGAAAACATGTCCAAGTCACATTTTACAACATCTACAGGAAAACATGTTAAAGATTATGAATGATTTAATGATTATTTTTAGTGTGCCTTTTAGTGTTTTACAAAACAAATGCTATAATGATGCCTAAACACATTACACATTAAAACATGCACAGAATTGTTGTTTTTTTTTATTAGGCGTTCTATAAAAAAGTAATTATTTTTCAGAATTGGGTAAAAATGTGCTTAATTATTCATAAAATACCACTATCCACAATAGGATGCTCCTAATTAGTTTTTCTGTATTTTTGTATTTTCAAAAAAGAAGAAAAAAAAAAAAAAAATATATATATATATATATATATATATATAATACAATATATATGTAAATACATATAAAAATATACATATACATATCTAAATAAATAAAAATTTTTATTTTCAAATAAAAAAGTGAAATTGGCTTAATCAGTTGAACCATTCAACAGAATCACTGCAAATGATTCATGAATCGAACAACACTACAGCACCGCAGGGGCAAAAGAGAGCTAATAACATTTTTTTTCTTACGATTATGGATGGGTTTTTTTTACCCGTTTTTGTGATTTAGCTACTTCCAGACAAATGTTTTCATTCCCCCCTAAAAAAACACCTTTTTAAAACAGTCTAAAAAGCTTTGTTAGCATTCTATGCAAATTCTCATTAAATGTCTGAAAAAGTGTTTGTTCAGCTCCTCATGAGAATCAAGACTCTTGACTCCCTCAGATGAGCTGATTGGAGCAGAACTGCCATCACACAAGAGTCCTGATAAGAGCAGTATCACCAACAAACGACTGACCCCAGGTCATCACGGCATGAGTAGAATCAGTGACCTCACATGAACTGTTTCTAATTTTCATATAACATTAGTTTTATGATTCATTTGGCCTGTTTGTGCATTTGGGTCAAGGCTTGATTCCACGTGTGTCATGGAAGCTTATAATGTAATACCACCCTCCCGCTCCGATCTGCCTTGTCATGCCTTGGAGTTTCTCCTCCCTTTTTCCAGGAGAGGTGGGGGATGGAGGTGTGTGTGTGGGGGGGGGGGGGGGAATGCACCCACTGAACTAAAATAATAGCTTTGCAGATAGCAGATCACAGGAAAATGACAGACTGCCTCAACTTCTGTAAGAGGGAGGAAGACTCAAACTCATGGGAAAACACAAAAGCAGATATGAGTCTATTAAAAAGACCTGGAAGTTTTTTTTATTTGCTACTAAATATATATTCCCTTTAGATGGGCTTTTGGGAGCTTTCCAGGTTTTCCTTAAGCCTAGCACTGTACGGCCATAAAAATCATTAGACTGCTTTTGAAATTATCTATTTTGGGCAATGCAATGAAAACACTGAAATATTTTGGGCAAAAATGGAAATGGTGAAGTACAAAGGCAAAGGCACAGTCAATCACGCTATGAGATACTTTTAGAAAATATTTTTCCATATCCAAAGCTTTCAAAACCAGATTTAAATATACCTTTTAAATTAGTGGTGCTTGTTAAGACAAACATCACTATTATTGCACACACATTTTTTCTACAGACTTGAATGATACCTACATTTCAGAGCAGAGACCTGCTATTCTTTTGAAAGCAATTGGGCTTACGATTTCTGACCAGCAGTGGCAGATAATAAAAAAGTAACCAACAAAAAAAACAATTCATTCTCACAGGAATGCAAATTTTACAAGGTGCTAATTTAGTATCCATCGCTAATGTAAGCTTACAAAGTAAACATGAAGGACGATCCCGAAAAAGTCATACAAACTTGAAATAATAGTTATATCGTTTACATTTTTTTCTTTTGATTTCAAATGGTTTTTGTAACAGGTTTTTGTATAAAATGGCACAAACTTAGCAAATATGTATCACTTTTCCCCAAAACACTGTTTCCAAACACACATATTTAAAACTCAAGAATCTTGAGCCATCACTTTGGTTAATGGACCAATTTTCACTATTACCTGGTTGCTTATATAGCATGCACATTTATAGCTTATTGACTGTATATACTTAAAAACACACACACTAATGCCTTATTCTGCACGACCATATTCTAGATCCTTAATCTTCTTACCTAAACTTAACAACTACCTTACTAACTATTAATAAGCAGCAAATTATGATTAAATTAGCAAACTATTTTAAATGAGACAAAAGCCGTAGGTAAAGGGTTACTCCACCACAAAATGAAAATAGCAAGGAAATGGGTAAAAAACAACCATGTGACATCAGGGGTTCAACCGTAATTATATGAAGTTACGAGAATACTTTTTGTACACCAAGAAAGCAAAAATAATGACTTTATTCAATAATTCGTCTCCTCCACCGTAGCTCTATTTTGGAGAGTATCCACTGAACGCAAACAGCAGATACGCTGTTTTTATTTAAATCAAAGTGTACAGTGTAAAAAATGACTGTGATTGTAACGGTAAAAAACTGTGAAAATGCTACTGTAAAAACCTGTTAAATGGTTAGTGATAAACTCCTGCAAAATTTACAGAGAAAAACCGTAAACTGACATTCCCAGAATTCCCTGCATTTCAATTTTTTTTTGAATTTGATGTTTTTTTCTTTGAAATAACAGTTTCTTCTTAGTTTTTTCTTATCAGTTATGATTATTAGAGTTGTATGTTACATGTAACGTTGTTAAATTAATGTTTATTGCATATTTATTTAATAATTCTTACCATGATGGTGTTTAGTGTTTGAACACCATCTATATATGTTCATCTTTAAAAGCTTTCTCATCATCACCTGCATTTGGTGCTTATCAGTGTATTTCAAAAATACAAAACAGATTTAATAGGTTGGTATATTAACATTATATCAGTTAATGAAATTACGGCATTTAACTGCAAATTTAAATTTTTTATGGTTGAATTCCGGCAACCACAGCTGCCGTTTTTTTACCGTAAATTTTACAGATTTATTTTTACAGTGTAAATAAATAAATGTAGAAAACGTATCTGTGTGATGAGGCATACGCTGTTTGCTTTCAGTGGATACCACTACAGTGACACGGGGGGCACAAATTGTTGAATAAAGTTATTTTTGTTTTCTTTGTGCACAAAAAGTATTTTACGGTTGAACCCCTGATGTCACATGGATTATTATTATCCTTGCTACATTATTGAACATTGATAGTGTTCATTACATTGCTGTCTATGGGAGGGTCAGAGAGCTTTCAGAATGCATAAAAATATCTTAATTTGTGTTCATTTTGGGGTGGAGTAACCAAACTCACCAAGCTATACTTTACTAAACCAATGAGATTTCTCCACTTAGCCACCAATATGCCAAAATAAAATAGTTATGAATTGTTGTGAAATAAATATCCAATAGACTGAGCTATAACTAGTAATGGGAATATCCTAGAGGCTTGGAAGGCATCTAGCAACACCCTAAAAACCCCTTATAAATACCCATGCAGCTGCCTTATCATTAACTAACTAACATTTTGCTCAGAAAATCACATTTAGATCTTTTTTTAATGACTGTTTTCCTTCAGGTGGGATTTCCCCTCTGTACTGGATCCTTTGGCTTTGCATTTCCAGTGTCTTTGTCAGTGAAGCATCCGGGCTTGTAAAATGCTCTCAGTACACCCCTCCGGCTCCTCAGCACACCTGAAGCAACCACACATATATATCTGCGTCTATTCAGCCCGACAGATGATACCGTGAGCTCTGTAAATCTAGTCGGGATCTGTTCTCTCTATGGACACAGATATTACTCTTGTACATGACAAGAACATTTTTACATATGCATGAAGGGAATGCTGAGCTGGATCCGTGAGTGTGAATATTACACAGCCAATGAGTCCTAGTGACACAAATCACTCACTAGGAGAGATAAAAACTGGGATATTATAGCAATATGTTAATTATGTAGATCTGTCACCTTGATAAAGTGTATATTAACAGTGCTGTAACAATAGACATGTCAGTTGTATTTGTTTCAGACTGAGACCCTGAGTAAACCAACACCGGTCTGACTTCACCTAGTGCCCTGAGGTTCACTACAGAAAGATTTTAGTCCAACCATAGTACATACTCGCATGTAACGCATGATTATACCCTAAAGCGCCTTATTTCTTATTTAACTACTCACCCCACCCACCCCCACACCGCCCGCCGACTACTGTTGGTGTAAGATATTTTACTTTTCAATAAGCACCACCTACTGTCAGACAGTAAAACTGTGTTTTCCTTTAGCCCTGATGCTTTTTTTTCTCTGAACAAACAAATCATGTTCAAAAATCAGACCTAATTTTCCGAACATTCATATTGCTGAGTGTGACGTGATGTTGATAAACAAAATTTCGGGAGAAACACGTACGAGTAATCGGCCACGGCTGGCACCGCATTTCCTCAATCAACCTTATCCGAATTACCCAATCAGATACTTTCACTTCTGTTTTAAATATCCCTGTTCTCTTACCTTCCGCAAACATGCTATTATATAATAATATGTTACCATTCGCATTATGAGGAAGTGTGAACTCGTGAAGTACTGGATGGCACACATGAAGCAATGGTTTCTATGAATGTTTTTTTTCAGCCAAAACTGGCCCGAGAACTTGTTAAAAAAAACTTTTTTGCTGACACTCTTTAATAATTGAGTCATGTACTGTTATTGTACTGAATTTTGGTTCCTATTGAAACTTTATTTGGACGGACTGTCCCTTAAGCCAAAAGTCTACTTTGGTTTTGACTCATATAAGTGTCATTGAGCGTGTGACCCAAATTTTCGTGTCACCAGAATAGTATGCACACTAATGTTCATAACTGTGCATACTTGAACAGTAGAAAATAAAACTAAAGAGACTGCAACAACAACAGATGGCTGCACTGACAAATGCGTGTGTGAGAGGGTTATGAGATAACATCAACTTTAGTTTGAAAGATATTTTTATTGTTTGTAACTGCATGTGTCGGCAGACTGCATTCGTGCACGTTATCAAATGTACTAAACTTTGAAAGGCTGCATGTCTGATCTGCACGCATTCGTTAGTGTGTAAAAAACTGAAGTAAGCTTTGGGCTTTAGGCCAGTGGTTCTGTCACAAGGGACCAGGGCCCATTAGGGGCCTCAGCAAACTTTCAATATTGGATGGTCTAAAAGTACTAAAATGAAAGGTTACAAAATCCTGATTTCATCAGACAATGTTGCTATTTTACAAGGCAATTTTTTATGAATTTGTCAAATGTGATTCTTGCTGAAGTATACAATTATATAAAAAAATTATTAATTAAACTCCTAAACCTGTCAATAGAACGTAAGATCATATGAAGAAATACACATTAGATTGTACGAATTGGCCAAATAGTTCCAAATTGCCATCAGATTGTGTTGATTACTAATATTAATTTTATTAATATACAAAAATAATCTAACTCTAACCTAAATATTATTTTGTAAAAAAATAAATAAACATAAAATCAAGATTTTTCCCTTTTACTAAACTGTGCAATCACATATAAAAACGAACACATAGGGTTGCAAAAGGGCAATTTTTGGAAACGTTTTTGGAAAATTTTTGCTAACCCTATTCATATACTCCCAGTGTTTGTAAATTAAAAAGTCTGAAAACAAGAAGTAAAATGAAATAACATGGAAATATCTTATGCACTAGTTAGCCATTAGTTCACACAGATGTCATAAACCAACATAAAAAAACACATACCTTAGTTGGAACAATATGAGGGTTTTTGGGCAAATTATTCCTTTAAATACTACAAGTAAGAGAGAGACACGATGAGAGGAATTCACAGGCTAAATGACAATGCATATGTCACCACAGGGCTTTTCTCAATCAGCTCATGCACTTAAGATAAATGAACGTGAAAGGGAGAAATCTGATCTTGGATCACTTCAAGGCTTGTTACGCTGTTCTTCAACGGCACAATCCTGTTGGCTCTTGAACCCCACGGCCTCTGTCTATTTCTTCAAGTCTTTAAGGGTTATCAGCTGTAAATCCATTTTAGACTTTGTCAGTTGGTGTAAACAGGAAAAACTGGGAAAAAAAGAAGAGTGTATACTGATAGAAGAATGAATACTGACAAAAGCACTCAAGACTGATTGCCATGGTAAATATTTGAGTGAACAATATATAATGTCTAGTAAAAGAAAGACAGATTGCGGCTTTCTCAAACAATAATAAAGCAAACAAAGTCTGGATCGGCTGAAGAGCAAATAACCCCGCATTTACTTGACTATCTTTCAAAGGCAAATCAGAGATGAAGTGCTGGAGAGACTATAATCTATTACTGTGCAGATCTGCAGTGTGCAACGCTTTGGGGATTTCGGTCAGCGGCTTCACTCCTGTCCGCACCTAGATGACAAGGCCTGCCGTTGTCATGGAGACCCTGGTTGCTATGTGTGCAATGCTCTCCAAATGTGTGTCAAGGGAGGACGACACTGAGCTCTTTTAAAGCCGTGCCAAGTTTTCCAGCTCTACTGTGACCTTTACTGTTTCACTCTGCTGTATCACAGAAACAGCATGGGAACTTCTGGATAATACATGAAAATATATAATATGTTCATATTCATGTGATTACGGTGGCCCAGTAGTTCGCAACACAACGCAATTTAAAAAAGCAAACATAAACTCACAACACAACGGAAATGCTCCCGACCACTAGGGGGCAGTTGAAATGGCTATTGTGCGAGGTGCTCGCGGGCTGTGTTGGTAGTAAAACTTTGTTGGTAGGACCCACAAAATGGACAATACATTGCGAACTGAAATAACGTCAGGGGATGTTTTAATGTCAGCGTTATCAAAACAGGTACAGACCACCCGCGAATACTCGTGACATGCGCACAATAGCCGTTTCTGTAGACCAACTGACCTCTAGTGGTTGGGAGCATTTCCGTTGTGTTGTGAACCACTGCTTCCTTTCTGTGTGTATGCAAAAAACAACTTTTGCTCTGCCTTAAAAGAAAACCAAATGATTGTGGTTATTGTGAAATGAAAGATAAATTCTAACTTTTGATGTAATCAATTTAAGCTCAAAAACATTACCTCAAAACACTGAATAATTTTCTTCAGTGCAAATAATTTAAACAAACATTAAACAAATGCAAGATTAATGACACATCTAAATGATGCATGGGGAGAGAAAAGTTTTATTTCTTTTTTAAATATAAATAAGTAATTAGTATGTTAAATAATGAAATAATAACAAATAATTCTTGGTTCTTGATTATCATTATTGTTTTTACTTTGGTGTTAACTTGCATTTTCAAAATAAATTCTGTGAGTTAAATTCACATTCTGTGAATAGTTCAAATCTTTGAAGGAGAGGTTTTGCCCCTATTTTTAAGCAGTGCAACTTAAAGACATTATGTTTCTCAGTGCAGTCAGTCAGGGATGAACAAAGACCTCTCCAAAATGTATGTCATCGATTGAGTCAGTGATCATATTCATGATTGTTCAGCTGTTAGTGCCATTCTTGACTGTTTGAGCAACTTTACAGGAGCTGAGAATGTGATACCTCGCATTTAATCAAAGTGCACAAGCATCATTTATTATAAGCGCACAAGGTTTGTTGATGGTACAGCTCTTGTTCTGACATGTCTAATCCATATCTTCCGGTTTAATTCATGCATTTTTTTGTGAACAAAAGGCAGTGAAGCAATAGCAAAATACAGACCACAAAAATGTCAGCAGTGTTTTCAGAGCTTAGAGGCTTTCAAGGTTCCGCATGGTGAAGATAATACTCTATTTGGAAAATAGTTTGTGTTTTGGTTCAAACTGTCTTTATCAGAAGGTTTTAAATACAATCAAAGAGACATGCTCCTGTGTTCCTCTTTGACCAGCTGTGCTTCCTACAAAAAGTAAAAATTCACGAATGTATTAATATGTAACAATGTACTGATTTGTTTTATATCAATGTTGGAAACAGCTGTGTTCAAAATAAATGCAGCCTTTATAAGCATAAGATAATTTTTATAAAAACAATAAAAATCTTACTGATGCAAAACTTCATCGGTGTGTGTGTATATGAGCCACAATATTACTTCATAAACTGCTATATTGAAAACTATGTCTTTTAGGTTTCCTGTTTATTCAAAAACTCTTGAGGACCTGAATTAAAAGGAGTAGGGAGTAGTAGCAATATATTGCACAACATATTAATGCGGATCTCGTGAGTAAAGCCGGTTTTTTGACTAGCTGTAAATCTCCATCACCTGTTTTCAAATGGAGCAGCAGTTAATACACAGAGCCGTAGATCACTGATAAGCTAAGCAATATCGGATGCACCTGAGAAACTAAATGCAATATTGCATAGATTATCAGAGGCCAGTCAGCTTGTGATATGTAGTAGTAACTGATGTGATTGCTAGCAGATTGAATCTAAAGGCTGGGACACACCAAGCTGATGGTCGGCCGGTAACTCTCGTCGGGGCAGACGGTGAGTGACAGTCAGGCTAGTCGGTTTGGTGCGTTCCACTCGTCGGCTCTCGAGGGGTCACGTCGGACTCACATAGGCTCGAGTTTTCAAAGTTATCAACGGTACTGATATACAAATGATAAACGAGCATTGCTTTGTTAACATTTCATATATCTGCGTGTATCTCCTATAGCTTTGTTCCGGTTTCTCTGTTTGAATGATGAATATTTAATATTGATAGCTGCTTCTTTAGACAGCCAACTCATGTCACGCATGCGCAGAATGCACGTGTGTCAGCTCCAGTCTGTGCGGTGTATTTAAGCACAGCTTTTTTTCGAGCGGCTTGGTGTGTCCTGGCCTTAAAGAACCTGTCAGCCTGCAAAATCTAAAATTTAATTACTGCACTAGATATATATACCTAAATTACCAAAAAAAAAGGACCATGTGATATTTCAGTTTTAATTTTTTAATAAATCTGCAAAAATGAACAACAATTCTGTTTTTCTGTCAATATGGGGTGCTGTGTGTACATTAATGAGGGAAAAAAATGAACTTAAATGATTTTAGCAAATGGCTGCAATATAACAAAGAGTGAAAAATTTAAGGGGGTCTGAATACTTTCCGTACCCACTGTACATCATGTGTAAAATTATTGTCTCTCAAAAGAAAGAGTCGACTGTGAATCATTGAAATGAGTCGTTTTTAAAATGACTCCCAATCCGCGTAATGTTGATGTCAAAATAAAACATTAGAATACTGCCCGCCCACTGTTCGGTATTTTCGTGTTGGTCTGAATGAAAATGCAAATACAGCCTCATAGTATAAATAAATATGTATATGTACATATAAAATTATAAATATCATAAATCAAGTTAATTGTGTAGTCACATCTCAGGATGTATGATTTGATGTTTTTGGTGGTAACTTGAATAGCTGTTTCCCACTGGCTCTCAGCTTTGGGTGTGTGCTACATATGTTTAACATATCAGATATTGGACAATAGGGGCTTGTTATGTGATACATGTTGTAAGAACTATGTGAGAAAATCACATCACAGGGTTTCAGCCCACTTTCTGTACATTCACGACTCAACCCCCCTCTCTCTGTGTAATCAGTGCATGGGTCTTCACTTCGAGAGGAATGCAGGCACTATGAAAGACATGATCTCATGCATAATTTGATGTAATCTGCTGAAGCCTCAAAGAAGCAAGTTTTTTGTACATACATTGTTTAGTACATTTATAATGAATTATCGTCATTATCATTTAGTATGGGTTGAATGAGTTGGAGGATTGACTCATTCTATTTATTTTAGTCATATACAAAAGATTTTATTTGCGTTTCAAATTCACCATCATGATTAAATCTAAATTCAAATAATAATCACATTACCAGCTTTTTACAGTGTCAATACTGGGGCAAAATAATATAACCTTGATCTACTTTATCTCATGTTGTGTACATTCTATTGTGTACAAAGGCAACCGAGGCGACATTGTCTGACCTTCAACCTAAAGAGATTAAGTGCAAAACTGAAGGGCTGGTATTTTTGCAGTCTCAGCTTTATAATTACACTTTTATGAGACTGCTCAGCTAACAAAGAACGTTCTTGTAACTTTGGCTAACGTTCTTTGAAGGTTCTCTCAAAGTTAACAAAAAAATGTGCATAAAAAACCTTACCATTGTGTTGTTGGTAGAACGTTTTAAAAACGTTTTAAATAATGTTCTTAGAACATCAATATAACAAGAAGCTAAAATGTTCTAAAAATGTTTTGAAAAACATTCTTATAACCAAACAAGAACGTTAATTCAACGTCTAAAAAACTGGGCGCTTTGAACATTCTAAGAACGTTCAAATAATAACGTTTTTGTAACTTAATGGGAACGTTACGGGAACATTTCTGTAATGTAAAATTGTTAGCTGGGTAGTAACTGCACAGTTTGTTTTGACTTGATATTTTGCACGCCGATTTCATTTGACTTATTTTCCTTTTGTAGGCTTACATTTTAAAAGACAAAGAATAGTAAAAGGTAAGGGTCATTTTCTGAAAGGACATTATCAGTTACAATTACAGATATTTACTTCACCCGATTACAAAACACAACATAATGCAATGCATATTTAAAAATATCAGTAAATCTAAATATTGTCTGTTATAATCAATACTGAAAATTCCATCATATGGAGTTTTAGTAAAAACATGAAAGATGTGTCCTGAAGAAAAATGAGAAGTAGATGTAGATCACTGATCCTTAAAAGCGTGTTTTTCCATGCCATGTGCTTGTCCTGTAATAAATCACACTGTAGTTCCTCAATGGAGTGATCGAGTCCCACCACAGCCTGACATCACTGCATGCTTTACTTCACAGAAGAGCTGAAACAGGCTCTTTGACTGCTGGGACAGTAAGGATGATATATGCTTGTGACTGTACAATGGCAAAAGTGATTTAGGAACAACGCCAGTGATGGTATTGGTGTAATAAAAGCAAAAACATGTTTTCAACATTAAGCCTAATTTCCTGAAAACCGCTAAAAAAAGCTTGCCTCTGACTTCTTCCAGCTCTCCTGCATTATCAACAGCTGTCTTTATGTTTTTGGGAGTTTCTTCCTGTGTGTTGTGTCCAGGTATCTGTCACACTGCTCACCTCTTCACATGCAGAATGGTTCAAACCGGCTGCGCATTGAGAAATGCCATGCCATAACATAACACTGCCATATATTGTTTATTAAAACAAAAATTGTGCCGTTAAGAGAAAAAAAAGTCAGAATTAATGCCTTAATGACCTTTTAAATGGCATAAACAAATAAACAGAAAATACAAGATGCAAATTCAAAGACAAAAAACCTAGGTCTAACTCAATCTGACATCATTATTACACGACACAGCTGACTTGGTTCACTCCTGAATTGGTAGCCAATGAGCTTGCTGCTCAACATTCAAATATATGACTAGTGCTTGCTGTAGCAGTTACAGAGTGCTTCAGAAACCCTCCACCCTCCCCAGCTCCACCTGTATAGATCTGCTACAGGTGATACATGTGTGTTTCAAGAAAGTCTGTGGCATGTAAAAGCAGTTATTTGGCTTTGTTTTGCAATTCCATATTCATTGATGTAATGTTTGAGGTAGAATTTTAGCAAAAGTAGATTTAAGTTCTGGGAAAACCCAAGGATTTTAAAGTACTTTTAACAAAGAAGGAAGGAAAGAGCTGAGTATTAGAACAAGTCTTTGTTCTCTCTGAACAGAAAGAACAGCGCTCCACAAACCTGCATGTTTCACACTCAATTGAATCTCTCATTCAGATCATTATGTTCATTCATTAGCACTGGAGAACAGGCCAAAGCCAGGCACTAAAGCAAACACAACAGAGCAGTCTGGGAGGACAGACGTTACACACATAACACATTTTATTATCTTTAGCAGACAACAGACAATTCTTTGGACTGTATATAATACTTCCCTTTCTACAGCTCAGAAAAATCTCTAGCACTTCAGTTTAGGGACATTATTAACTAGCATGAACATTATTAGCATACTGGCAATAAAAAAAATTATTATTAACAATAATATTAAGCATTAACAAATAGGTTTGTTTTTGTTATAATTTCATGAACAAAGTCTTTCTATCTGGCACTTAGTTTATTTAGTTTTATTTTATATATTTACTTATTGGCATTGTAACTTCTGTTCAGGTATCAAAACATATATCTCAAATCATTCATATCTATGTTTTAGCATTTAATTTTTATATATATATGTATATATATATATATATATATAAAACGTTTGAATCTAGCAGTTGCTGCACAAAATGCCACCATGGTAGCTGCTGAGGGCTTGAGAGGCGCTGAAGAATGAGAAGAGATTGAATGCAATGATGGAGTTCATCAAGGGACCCCCTTCACTCCCACCACAGCTGTTCTGTCCAGCACTTCAAAATAAGTCTGTCCCGCGAAATGAACACATTCCTGTGAAGCCCTCTCCCGTCACCAAGAGAAACCAGCTGCTTCTGTGCTGCTTATTCCTTCAGACACCAGCTGGACAACCAGAGAATAGAACAGATCCTATTCTTGCTGAAGAGAAGCAATGTGATATTTATTAATAAATATACTCTTAGATTCGATGCATATCAAATATCTTTTAAAAATTGAGAGCATGTGGATTGTGACATTTTTAGCTCTGTAGTTATTAAAACCAGCTTAAAAAAAACAAGAACAAGAATATTGAATATTTTTATGCTATCTCACATCAGTATTTCAAATCCTGCTCAGATTTTTTATATTTAATACTCTTGAGATGAACTTAAATAATTCTATTTTTTATTATCTGAGCTGTGATATCTAACTACATTAGCTCTTTAATTCTGTCAACAGTTATAATTTTATTAAGAGAAACACAAAAAGAGAAAGAGAAACATGATGCTCAAAAATGGAAAGCAATATTACGGATAGAGGACTTATTTTTTTTCAGCTGGAAGTAACGATGAATTTAAAAATGTCGTGATGGATTTGTTTATTAAAAATATGCAGTTTTTTTATTTCACAAGATGTTAACTGATGGTCAGGATGTGATGTGAATTACTTGTGGATTATTGTGATGTTTTTATCAGCTGTTTAGACTCTCATTCTGATGGCACCCATTCACTGCAGAGCATCCATTGGTCAGCAAGTGATGGAATGCCAAATTTCTTCAAATTTGTTCTGATGAAAAAAAAAAAACATTTACATCTTGGATGAGTTGAGTGTGAGTTATTTTCAATAATTCAACAATAAAAAATAAATAAAATAGCTATTATTTTAAATGAAACAAACAAGTCTCTGAAAAGAACAACCAAAGAAGCACATTGTTTTTAAGGTGTTATGGAAATTATGTTTTACAGAACCAAACATTCAAATTTAAAAAGAAAGATGGGTTTATGATCTTAAAGAAAAGTGAATATATACTCTAGCAGAGTGATTTATTGTTGCAGAAGCACATGCAGTATAGAGTTGCACCTGCTGTGAATTGAGGTCCTTCGGTGGAGAGGATGTAAGGCTAAAGGTCAGAGGTCAGCTGTATTTATGAAGGGGGAACGCATGAGATGCGGAAATATCACCAGAAATCATTAGCCCACTGTAAACAGATGGAATTTTCTACATAAACGTGCTTGTGGCTAAAAAAGCAAAAAAGCTAAAGATAGAAAGTTGGAATCAATTTTTGTGGCATCACGCAAAAGCTTCATTCGCAACATCAGCCACAGCTGGCAGTCATTTGCTAACTGACTCCTTTTACAGCTGTGGTCCTCTGGGAGTGAATTACTGGGGGCTTTTCCTTTCTTTTCCTTTAACACCCCTTACTCTGAGCTCATAACCCCAACACTGCCTCCCACAACAGCCTTAAAACGCTCTGGGAAGACTTTACCTTACAGCATGAATGAAACAAAGATGTCAGTGAAAGGAAACAGAAAACACACAGATATTATTTGTATCTGGAAGAACGTGTCAAACACTGAAAGATTCTGCTTCCACATTAAGTGTTTTACTAAGTATAGCATTCTCTTATTTCCTTTTTTTTGGGGGTGTTTCTAATGCAGGGTTGAATAAGTTAAATAGCATTCAAATATAACATAAAACATGAAAGTATGTGCAAAAAAATGTGTGAGTAAATATGAGCTAAAATATTATATTACAGTATATAATGTGTGTGTACTGTATATATATATATATATATATATATAGAGAGAGAGAGAGAGAGAGAGAGAGAGAGAGAGAGAGAGAGAGAGAGAGAG
>JAUCMR010000024.1:747906-780315 GCA_032357425.1 Enteromius argenteus
TATATATAGAGAGAGAGAGAGAGAGAGAGAGAGAGAGAGAGAGAGAGAGAGAGAGAGTGATTAAATATCTACTGGATAAATTGGAGCGTCATTATTTTAAGTGAAAAATGCCATCCAATCTCTTTTGTATATATATTAAAAATATAAAATATACAGACTAGAGTATATCATTTGTATGCATTTGGGTCAAACATGAAAAGGGGTTTAACCATAAAACATAATAAGTGTAATACTGCTTTAAAATTGTTGTTGTGTTTTGTTTAAATTTATTGCACTTTTTGTTTTTTTAGAAATAAATATAATTTTTTTTCTGAATTACAAAATGTACCCACTAAAATGTAATTCAATCTTATCAGGCATATTTACAACAAAAATCAATTTATGACACATTAAAAGATGAATTACTTTCACGCCAAATACTAATTAGTTGTAATTTTGTAAATTTGCCATTATCATTTGCCACTATCAGGTTTTACTCATTTGTCATTAAGATTTTTTACTCATTTAAAACACAGTAAAATTTTACATGCTTCCTTATTCTTTTATATATTTTAATAAGGACAATAAATACTGTGTTACACAGAATGAAAATGTAACATTATTTAAACCAAATTTTGACATTTTATTTTTCAAAAACTTATATGAAACCTTAATAGTAGACACTTACATTTAATGCGCTTTCTATGGACAAAAAATTACTTTACATAGGTTGTTTCCTATTGGGTTAATTAATTTAAAAAAATATATTGTATGTTGGATACATTTTTCAGCTACTGATTTTCAGATTGAAAGATGCCTCCCTCATGAGCGCGCCCTGAAAGACATGCAGAGCTCCTGTTGTTCAGTCTGTGTAGAGAACCTTGAACTTCATTATCTCAGAGTGCTCTCTGATGTTTTCCTCAAAGAAATTGAGTTGGTTTTGCAGAGGATAAAAAGAGAGGGAGAAACACAAGTGGGAGGGCTATTGTCCGCCTCTCAAACCTTAATGAAATTCCAAACTTCTCATCATCCATTCATCAGCCAGTGTGTGTGACGTAAGAAGGAACAAGTAGGCGCGCTTCTACCTTTTATACTGGGAAATTTCGAAAGGCCGTATTGTCATTGTAATCTAATATATTTCATGCATGTATTATGTACTTTGGAGGAAGTTTTATATTTCTAAAACACCCAGACACCGTTACAATGTTTTCATCTGAACATCACTGCTTAATTCATCATCAATTTAACACCTATTACCCGCCAAAGGCAGCGCGTTAAGCCGCAGCTGCGCGCATTTTCCGGCTAACTTGTGAGCGCTTAATGGAAATTACGCGCTTTGAGGAAAGACGGAACCATTTGTAATCGTCGCAACAAAAGACTGCGCTCAACCTGGCTGACCAGTGGAATTGTACACTCATCCTGTAATTGCAGGCTTCCCCGAAGAACTTCAATGCTTTGGCCAGACCACAAATGAGAGGTTTAAACACTTTCAACATCAAACAAAGAAGCTCTCCAAGAGCTCCCATCAAGACTTTCAAAGGAGTCTGTGTCAATAACTCATGATCTACCAGAGAAATATCCAGCGCATCTTTAATCTTCTGCTAGTTCCAGGCGTGCTTGCGTGTGTGTGTGTGTGTGTGTGAGTGTGTCATTCACCGCACTCAGATAACAGTCTTTCCTCTAAACAGCCACAATGAACCGATGTGAAGAAGGACAGGAAACTCATGTTTTTACATGTAGTGGAACAAATAAGTCAACAAACAGAAACAACAATTTTGTATTAATATCATACATGTCCTTATAATAATACAAAATAAATAAAATAGCATGCACTCTTAAAAGCTAAGCAAAAAAAAAAAAGTACACAGTAGACCCATTGAAAGCATGCTTTCGGAAAACGCAGTCCAGGTGAAATCACAGAGAAACTGGCGCCACCTGCTGCTTAGAGTATTTCATCACATTTTTTACAATCTACATCAGGGGTCACTAAACCAAACTTGTCCTGTTGTCCTGCAGAGCTTATCTCTAACTTTCCTCAACACACCTGCTTGGACGTTTCAAGTATAGACCTTGATTAGCTTCTTTTTAAGGGTTGGAGCTAAACTCTGCAGGACACCGGCCCTCCAGGACTGAGTCTGGTGACCCCTGATATAGGAACACTATCTGCCTTTTTCCTGAACATGGAAGTAAGCCTATGGGTGAGGCTTCTGGTTCGTGAGACGCTATAGGGAAATAACAACATACAGTAAACGATAAAACCGTTTGCACTACAAACCAGTATGTAAATAATTAAGATAATACATTAAACTAACATGATACGACACACCCATTTTCAATACCAAGCAGCAAAACCAACTGTTTTGTACAGCTAAAAATAGCTAGATGTGGATGAGGCCGAAAGGTAGACCCATTACAAATGGCGGCACACATTGTTACGTCAGGAAAAAGGTGGATAGCAAAAATAAAAAACACAGTAGATGCATAAATAAATTCTATTTTATCTAATTTTACATTACTTAAATTATTTATTTACTTTTTTTTAGGTGTAACAGTTACACAGAAAACAGTTTGGTGTAGGATTTGATTTTAACTCACAAATAATTACAAAGAAATTACAGTCTACATTTGACATTTTGACATACAAAGAATTCAATTGTATTTTCTTGTAAAATGTTTTTTTTACTGTATTATTTTTGCATCATCTTTATTTTTGTATTATCCATATTCATTTTAATTTTAGTTAGCTTTAGTAATTTTGTTGTGCATTTTTGTCATTTCTTTGTTGTTAAATATGTTTTACTATGCATATGATTTTTAGTTTTACATTTTATTATAATTTTTTATTATAATTTACTTAACATTTGTTGTATATATATACATATATATACTACACAGGAAAAATCAGGGTTAATTTTTTTGTTCTATTGTGATAACCCTGATTTTTCCTTTGAGGTAGAATAAATAAAATAATAGAAATAAATGTAATAATAATACATTTCAAATGAATCCGTGAATATTCAGTGGACATCATTCACTATTAATAAAGAGCATTCTTAATAAAGAATAATAAATATAAATAGGCTAATAAAATAAATAATCATTAAATGTAATCAATTAAAATATGACAGTAGTCAAAGACTGCATATTTATTTTAAAATCTGGAATCTTCAGTCAAATAAAGGCCTTTAGCAGAAATGGGATCTTGTTTTTTTTACAAAACCATCCGGAACAGTAATTAATTATTGCACTAAAGCCACAAGGAGGCAGCATCACACCAAAAATTAGCACAGCTCTGTAACATCCCTGGACCCGTAGGACTTGACTACAAAACAATATTAATGTCACATTGTGTATCCAATACATTTCAGATTTTACTGTTAAATGACAATGTATGCAAAGGCTACGAATTTCAAATAAAAACCGTAATGATGGTGATTTGAATGTCTCTATATTTGAAAAGCCCTGCAAAGCCGATTATATGCTTGACTGACTAGGCTAAATAATAATAAAAAAACATGAATTTAATTCCATTTAATTTAATTTAATTTTATTTTATTTTAAGAAAACTACCAGACCTGACACTGACATCGGACAGAATGTCCCAGATCTGAAAAATGGTTTGCATGTCTCTCAAAAGACTTTATGGAATCTGACTACATGCCACAACTGTGCACAACAGGTATGTGACAAACCGATGTCTCGCGGCTGAAGCTGGAAGCTCACTCATGGAGGAGCACGTTTACCGTCATTTGCATATTCTACTGACAAGAAATAACGAGCAGCAGTAAACAGGTCGGCTCATCCTCTATTCCTCGTTTACATTTATAGGCCAGTGGCTGATAAAGCTTATTTGAGTGCTAGAGGTTAAGACGTGGGCTACTTCTGGTACCACGCCTTGCCCTAATAAAGAGGGCACACAAGTGAGAGCCGCAGGGGTGATCAGATAAACTCCTCCAGCCTCTTTCACCAAAGACACTCTGAATCAGAAAAGAGCGAACTGATGGGATCAGAACGTCTCCAGCAACCATGCGCTACATTTACAAATCAATTATTGTTTATGTAGCCCATTTAAGATTTAAAACAGACCTTCCACATGTTATATAGACCTCTTACGATATTATTAAATGGTTCTTTGCAGCAGATTCTTCAGATTGGTTTCTTGGTTCTATAAAGCACTAGTTTGTGTCATACTACATGTGAAACTTAGAGTTATTATTATTTAGTTTCTAAATGTGTCATTCACTTAAAAAAAACCATGCAGTTGTTACCAAGGTTATATTCTAATTCATAGCCTATGACTCTCACAAAAAAACTGTGTGGGTAAGCTGCAAGGAGAAAATACGCGTAGGCTAATTTTGTTGTACTAATTTATGTAAAGATAAAATAAAAAGTCAGCAACGTTTCGCATCGTCATTATCACTATAACAGCCAAAATCCCCAAATGCTGAAGTTTGGAGACATTAAGGCGCGAGGCGGAGAACACTCTTTGCCTTCAGGGCTGGAGAGAAAAAAACACAGAAGCGATCAGCCAATAGGAGCCGAGCGTCCACCCATGTGCCCTATAATTCAGAGTTTCTCATACTAGATCCCTGCCATTACCTTCAGTTCTTCAACCGAGGGAGTTAGAGAGAGCTGCTCACCGAGGATTTTGTGTTACAGACAGCGTCCTGAACTAAACGTCTGCATGTTTTGTTCAAGTCTGCCTTGGAAATAAAGTGGACGGTCGTTGTTTTTGTTTTTTCCCCCTCTAAAGGATGAGTGGACCGACGTATGACAGGAAGATACCCGGTATTTCAACCGACCTTTCAGGCTCTATGAGTTGCCATCCGACTTCTAAGGACTCTCCGACTCTTCCAGAGTCATCGGCTACAGATATGGGTTATTACAGCAGCCATCACGAATACTACCAGAGTCCTCCATACCCTCAACAGATGAATTCATATCATCAGTTTAATCTGTCTGGGATGGGGGCATCAGCCGGACCTTACCCCACCAAGACAGAGTACCCTTACAATACTTACAGACAATACGGACATTACAACAGAGACCTGCAGACGCCACCGCAAAGCGCAGGTGAGATTTTGACATATTTCTTTTTTTAATTTATTTTTAAATATGCCAGAGGGGTAGCATTATATTGGTAGAAAATTAAAGATGATGGGCTATAATAGTGTTTTGAGCGGCTCGATTCTTGAGAACCCATAAGTTCGCGTTTCTCTTGCGAAATAATAGTAATAATAATAACAAATACCTAAATGTTTTAGTGCTCCTAAATTGTTTTCATTATTATCCCATAAACACGTTTATTTAAAGGATTGCTATAGCCTACATTAAATATATTACGCAGGGTAGAAAGTTGCCTCTACTTTATCATGAGACTTGCGGTCGCTGTAAAACAATTATGACATTTTTATTGCATCAGTAACGCGATTAATCATTATTACTCGGTGCTTAGTCTAGGCTAGATGTCACGGTTGAAGTATTGTTGAAGTTTGCCTAGACATTTCAAGAAACAGCCATTTCTACAAACATACTGACATGTTTTAACTATAGCGTATTTTTTTTCTAAAACTGACATTTCTTTATCTGCTACTCCCCACAATAACTGGCATACATTTTTGTACCCATATAATGTTGCTTGTATCATTTTTTTAAGAAGCTGATTTGTTTCGTGTATGACTTTTTTAAGCTGCGTCAAAATGAAACCAATGTTTTCGGTTTTCTGTTAGGTCATGTAACAATCCTTTTAATCTAATAATTGTTATTCTTTCCAGTCAAAGAGGAACCAGAGACTGAAGTTCGGATGGTAAACGGAAAACCCAAGAAAATCCGCAAGCCGCGCACCATTTACTCTAGTTACCAGCTCGCCGCGCTGCAGCGCCGCTTCCAGAAGGCGCAGTATCTAGCGCTGCCGGAGAGAGCCGAGCTCGCCGCACAGCTGGGGCTCACGCAGACACAGGTAATACTGGAGCTCAAATTCTGTTAACATAATTAATTACTGGGCTGCCAACAACTTGGAGTGATTTCTTAAACTTCTATCGCTGACACTGAGCACACTGAGATAAGGATAAGTAGCAAGCTTATCAGGCCATAAAACGTTGCTCATGTCAGTTGTGTTGAAATGTTATTGCTCATATTTTTACCATCGTAATGAATAAATTAATAATTGTTATTTATTTGTAGTGCTTACAACAAAATATGCGGAAAACACTTTATTTCGTTATTTTTAAAAAATAAAAAACCATGGAAATCGACATCTTATTTTTGTCTGAACATATGGACAACATTAAAAAAAAAATCTCATCATGTTCTAATAACGTCTTTGGTTTCGATTCATTTAAAAATAAGCCTGTTTACATCTCAGTTTTCTTCATAAAAGATTTAATTCAGAATGTCAGCATTTATAGCTACATTGTACAGTAATTAGGCCTATTTGAAATAATTTCGAATTTAAGGATTTTTAAATTATATTAATTATATAAAAGTCGCTTAAAAGTATTTTCGTGTCAAGGCAAAGTCACATATTAAAAAGACTTTTAAACACTAAAGTGTTACACATATTTACATACATAATCATTTAACAGCAGTAAACATCTGATAATTTTTTTCACCATTTATTACCTCATTGAATGTCTATTTATTCAGTAGGCCTACTCTATTTATCGAAAGGCGAAAATAGGTGCTTTGACATAATGTATAATAATAATACATAGATCTTTACGTTCCAAGATCTCTCAATATTTAGTTTCTTTGCGGGGGGTTTAAGCCTCTGATCCCTTAAAACTTTTGTTACCACTTTAAATAGAAATATTTCTCACTGTAACACCACTTTAGTTTAGCTACTTTTTAAAAATGTAAGCCAGCAATTAAATTTAAGTGATTCATTTGAGTGAATATGTCGGAAAGAAACCTGACGTCAATCGTTATTTTTTATTTTTTTTCCGAACAGGTTAAAATCTGGTTCCAGAACCGGAGATCCAAGTTCAAGAAACTCTACAAGAACGGCGAGGTTCCGCTGGAGCACAGCCCGAACGCCAGCGACTCCATGGCCTGCAACTCCCCTCCATCCCCGGCTGTTTGGGACAATAACGCGCACTCTAGCCAGGTCAACCGGGGGCAGATCCCCCAGCCACCCCTCAGTTCCACACCCCCCTACATGGAAGATTACAGCAATCACTGGTACCAGCAGGGATCACATTTACAGCATCCAGTGCACCACCCAGGACCACCACAGAGCGTGGGGGCCGTGTATTAACAGACACTGACGGAAGAGTTTAATATAAGAGGGAAAAGACTTTTTTGAAAAACTCTACATAAATAAGCTGAGAGATGCTCCGCGAGTATCTGGAGTGGAACAGCACACAAGTGTTGGCATTTTGTGGACTGTTTAAACCATATGTGTCGATATGAATGCTTTGTGTTGAAGTAACAGTAGTGTAAAATTAATAATATCATTGTTTCAATGTGTCCCGGCTACTCGGACCTATTTCATATGCACAGAGGTGTAGGTTAAACAATGTCAAGGAAGTTTAGAGTGGTTTTAAATTATTATGTTTTAACGACTTCCTTTATTGTCATGTTTTGTTCATTGATAGGTGAATATTAAAAATGTTTTAAAGAACGATTGATCTCCAAATTTTGTCGTTATCAGCCTCACCACCCACAATGTGGGCTGGTGTTGGCGCTTGTCAGAGACTCAGGACATAAGTTATATAGACTTGTACAAAATGTTGAAAGCTGTACATATGTGTTTAAATAAAGCAGAACCACTACATTCGTGTTACTTCGAAAGACAGAGACTGCACGCTGGTGCTCGAACCATTTTATATTCCTGTAAGTAGTTTCATTGTTATTCTGTCAACCTGAATAAACGCGAATTGAAAATATTTCATCGTTTGCTCTGTCTGCTTTCTGCCCACCTTTTCTTGAAATGATCTATGGTTTGTAAGTGATATCGCACTGTTCGGACTCTTAGGAAAGGGTTAAGTCAGACAGATGTTATTTTGTGATGTGTTTGCATGCATAAGCCTGGTAGGGCTGCGTGCAAAGAGGCTGTAGGAGGCGACAGGCGAGCAGACATGTTGGAGTCACTGGATTTTATTAGTATTCTGTTGGCAGATAACAAGATAGACTACAGCGAAGGAGGGGGTGACTACTGGAATAAAGCCTTGAGCTTTAGGGATAGTCGGTCGGTCACAACAAGAATCGACAGGGCAAACAAAGGCATCAGTCGCAGGCCGAGAAAAACCCCAAGAGGTTCCTACAGGTATATGCAAATTACAGAGCGGCGGTATTTCAAAGCGGCATTTAACATGTTCCCGCCCAGATTCCACCTTCCCGCGGTTTTGGTTTCTTTTTCATACCAACACGTATTATCGGTTTTTAAGACCGTGTAATGACTTTCTGTCATAATACATGCACAATATCCACACAAATATGTAACTGACAGCCTAGAAATAAAGGCTAACACGTTGCTCCTGTAGCTACATATTATTAACTCGACTTTTACCTTGTTCGCAAACATTCACGTGCCAAATGAAGCAATGGTATGCGTCCATATTCATATTCTTACATGTTTGGTTTATTTTACGCTTCTGTCTCTAACTTCAGTTATAACGTGAACAGGTTTGCGCGGTCTCAGGTATGTCTGCTGGATTGGTGCATTACTGGTGGTCTGGAGTTTACCAGCATCAGATGTTTTCTGGAAGAATTTATTTCCTGTAAGTCCTACTGAAAACATGTGTTGTTGATGTTTATTCAAGGAAGTTGGCTAGAAATCGTCCAGCCGATGCCAAAGCATCACGCAGAAATTAGGTGTGAAAAAATTATATTATCCCTCACGAGGCTTTAATACAGAGGCTTTTATGTGCCAAAATCTGAAGGAATAATACAATTAAATAGCAAAAATAGACGACGGTCGTTTTATGCGCTTTGTGATTTACTGATAGGCTAACTGACCACTAAATATTTGGGGAACAACGTGTAGTGACTTAGGCTACATAGACTAGGCCTAATTGGAAATTGGTTTTAGGACTTTTCTAATTATTTTAGAGTAGCTACGTTAATAATGTGTTAACCATTGTATGATGTAAAATCGATGGGTAATGTTTTCAAGGTATTAGCTAGTGCAAAGTGTTACACTGACTAAAATCAGAGACGTCATTTCTGTATTTTTTAAGTGTAGGCTATAATTAAGCGTACGCAGGACTATAGCACGTAGTGTTCCGTAAACATGATTCATTAGTCTTATATTGTGCTTTTAATGTCTCAGGCAGTTTGTTGTTTACTGTCTGTTTTTTGCGTGTTTGTTACTACAACTGTCAATTAAATATAATCAAAAACAGACACTATGCATATCAAACCTTCAGACAAACTAATTGTTAGGTGTTGCCTGAACACCGTGTGCTTAAGTAGTTTAATTAATTAACCAAGTACGCCACTTCACAGAAAAAAGGGACGATCTCCTAAATAGATGATGAAAGAAAATCTCGAAAACAGTTTTCATTCAAGTTTGTGCGACTTGCCCTTTGAACCATAATTTGAACCTTCAGACTGTGACTACTAAATCGTGATCAAACATAAAAAACGAAAAATTATATATTCAAAATATCACTTTTATTTTTAATGGTGTATTTTAGAACAGGCCTTCTTTATTGATTTTACGTGTTTGGTTGGTTGTTAAAATGCACTTTCACTGTAGGCTGTGATATTGGAATATCAATGTACCCATCATTCTCTTGGTAATATGAAAATGGAGATGGGTAATTTGTGGGCATTCACATGGGACCTCAAGGAAAGCACAGAAATAAGGGCAAATTGGGAGAAGTCAGATTTTCTATTAAAAATAAAGGTCGGCGTTGATGGGTCCATGTAGAACCTTTAACATCCATAGAACTTTTCCATTCCACAAAAGGTTGAGCTTGTCTTCAAGAAACCGAAAAGATTCTTCGAAAGCCCCATTTGGAGTTTTAAGGAAATAAAGTATTTCCAATACTTTTAAATATATTGAGAGATGTTTCACACGGAAAATTGGTTTTGTTTAACAGCAACCGTTGTAAGCTTTAGTAACAAGAGTCCATCTGCGTGACCAGCTCTGTAAATCTTGCGTCCTAAAATACCGCTGTGAAATCCAAAGCATAGGTGGATGTGGGTGCTGATGCTGACAGGGATGAGCTGCCACTGTAGTTGGATTAATAGCATGATAAATCGAGATGGTTAAAATGGTTGGTTGGTCAACTGCGAGTCATTTCTGGGCATTTCATAGCTATGGAATTAGTCATGAAGATCTTATAATACCCGCCTCGCTGTTGCATGCGATTGAGTTACTCTCCTACCTCCAATAGAGAAGAAAGAGTCATATTCACACCTAAAACCTGTCAGGCCACTTAGTTCTCCTTAAAACATGATAATCCCGTCATCTGTGTACAATGGCCATAGCTCAAACTCTAAGATATTTTATCCCCTCTAATGTGTTTACCACTTTCATCTGAGATAGTTATGCCATAGGGTCCATCAAGAAACGGCTGCTATCTGTTTGATGCAATATTTGCAGTTGTAGTTGGGCCATATGTAACGTATCTGTTTTCCATTGGGCTTGTTCGTGGTGTGTGGCCTTCAATGACGGGCTATGATCTAGGTGGCGTCGTCTTGGGACGCATCGCTCACTCACAGAGACCCGTAGCCAAGCTGGGTGTGTGGGCTGACATGGTCACCTCGCCCCCGTGTGCTCCGTCCGTGCCTGAACTGTTGAACTTGAACATGATACTACGATTCAGTGCACCGCAACACCTAAATAAAGATAGGCAGGGCCAATCTTTACGTGTTTGACGAGAAACCGTATCCAAAAAATGGCACCGGAGGCCTCTGGGGTGGTTGAACAGGAGGTCAACTGCGGTTGGGACATGCATGTGTTGCCATGTAAAGACAGAGGGCAGCTGCCTGACACCCGCTCAAAGCCCGGGTCCGCAGGCCTCACTCAGCAGCATCGTTCTGCTCCAAATGTAAATAAGATCAAATGAGAGAGGTTTTCTTGACAGCTGTGAACCACTGAACTCTCTTTCACCCGGCAAACCGGGAAAGATTTCGGGAACCGGTTTCGTCCTATACTTGTCAACTCTCCTCCAGGCCGAAGATTCGCTTCCGCAAAACGCTGATGCGCCACAATTAGGCACCTCAAAGTGCTGGAAATCTCTTTAAACCACTATCAATCCGTCCCATCACCCTTTAGTGCTCTCCCAAATCAGCTTCCCACGTAATTGCCCTGTTTGAAAGCCCCTTTTCTCTGCTTGTCCGACTTGAGCACCCATTATTCTAATCTCGAGATGTAAAATTGCCCATAATTTCCCTTGTGAGGGTTCGCTACTTCATTCAAAAACACTTGTCTTCTCTTCCCATGACTGTCATCTAAACGGAGCAGCATAAACTCCACAAATCAAACTCTGGGATGGGAGTATATAAAGAGGTGCATGTTAAAATCATTCCATACTTTAAGTGCAGGGAGATGGTTTGTGTTTACAGAAGCGTGGTGGATTTTTAAGCGTGGTTTGTCACCTATCGAGGGAGAGCAGGTAAGTGACTTTGCGATAGTGATTCCGACTAAATAAGTAAGAAATACAGATTGTGGAACTGTAGAGTCATCGCAGTAAATCTCCCACAGATGTTGTGGAGGCTCATAAATGTGCATTATTGTACATGATATTAAAAGTTTCATGCAGTAAAAGGTTTTGGAAGAATTTTGTCATTATTGTTCTGTGCATGAGAGTTGCATGTGGCAGGCATTATTTTATCGTATAACAGGCCATATAATAAAATCCACTCAGCAATTTAAGTTACATTATTTGCAGTTTGTGACTGATAAACGCAGATTTATTCCAAGAAGAAAAAAGCCCCACACTGTGCTGAATTGTGTTGGATCTGAGGAGTTTGAAATGACAGAGATGCTTTGTAATACGCCTGTTTAAACAAGGCTGTTTAGACAAGACCCTGTTGAGTGAGCTGGGTCAAAGTCAGGTCAAGTGGACCCTGCATTCTCCAGGTGGCATCTCATTACAGTGTATCAGAGCAAAATCTGCACCCTTTATTTTGCGACAATTCATGATGTTTATGATGCATTGTTGCTTTGCAAAGGCTTATATAGACTTATATCCCCTACAAAAATGGCTATTTTTAAGAACTTTTGACTGAATGGTTCTTTGAGAACCAATAATGGAACTTCTATGCAAGAACCCTAAATAACAAAAAAACGCGTCGCGTCGCGTTTTTTTGGCCTTTTTGGACTCAAAATGCATGTATACGAATATCTTCTGGTAAATAACCACGACAGGAATAAGCACATCATAAACCACAGTGAATCACATTAAATCAGCATCAGCGTAATTTGGGATGCGTATCAACACAAACATCTTGTTCGCGGTATATAGACAGTTTAAGGACTGAAATGTACGTTTAATTATGTTCTCTCTCCAGCATTTGATTGAATGTTGTGGTGATTTATCATTGTGGCATCCCGACATCAACTCAATCAGTACTTTAAATTAATTCATCATTACTTTAGAAAGAAAGGAGGAGAACATAAGAAAAGCAGATGTTTGCTGATTTGTTACAATAACTAGCCGCGTATTTATCACTGAATTGATCAAATTATATCAAATTCTATGATTCTGACTAAATAAGATATTAAGGGTATTTGAATAGAAACACGGACTTTAAAAATCTAACTTCTCTGCATCATGAGCATGTGATTGTTTTGGGTTGTTCATAATTCAGCCGTTAGCTCATCTATCCAGCTATTCGAGAAATTTGTTTCTGCAAAAAGCAGAACAATTACATTTGCAATATTTCCGAATATTTCCAAATTTAAATGTATTTAAATCGGACCCTATGGACCTGAAAGATTTGTGCACTTTCGCTTATGGATACAGCGTTTAACGTAATGACATTTATGCTATTCTGCAGGAGGTAGTATCAGAAATGTCTATACAAAATAGGATCATTTAAATTCCATTCACATTTAAAGTAAAATAAGAACAGAACTCCACAAATTAACCTGCTTTAGGTGACACGATATACGATTTAAAAAAAACCTCTTTAAATATATATAGGCCTACTTATATATAGTCAGAGCCGAATAAAAACAGATCATCTTACATTCATGTGCCTTGATCATTAATAATTCATAAATCTCAACCTCTAGTTTTCCCACACTTGGACAACGAAAAAACACGAGAATCTGTCAAACTCGGACGCTGCGTGAACCTCTGTGAATTTAATGATGAATTCATATAATTGGTGTAATTACGTATTTTGGCAGCTTCCCTTAATGTCAAAGATCTCATTAGTTCTGTGCTATTTTAGCTATTAATTTCCAGAAGGCTAATTTATAGGCCTTCATAGATCTATTTCACTCGCGTTTATTAATAACATTATTATTTTAAAACTGTTCATGATTGGCATTACCGTTCATATTGTTTTGCATAGACTATACCATGTGAGCGCACCAGGCCTTTTTTTAAAACAATGAAAACAAACGCTTCAAATTATGGAGATCATAATTTAAATATCAACATTTCTATAAATCCTTCATGACATAGTAACACTTTTGTCCTTTCATAAATCCTTTATTTCAAGCACATTGTAAAAGATCCGAAAAGGTTGAAAAGCTACTGAAGTGTAATATGGGGGTGTCAGGGGGAGTAAAACACAGTCCTTTCAAACACACTAAGCAATAAAACACATATGAACACCGTAAAGGAAAAGACCTTCACGGGTTAGGCAGGTGTCAACGCGGAATGGAGTCTCTCTGGCTCTGTGTTTCCGATTTTAATCACATCATCTGAGGTCTGGGCACAGGATCCTGGTGGTGCGGGGGATACCAGTGCCCGTAATTGTTCATATAACTGCTGGGATGCATGGGTGGCACTTTGTTGGCCATAGAGACCTCCCAGAGCTGAGAGAGACCCGGAGAGCATGGAGAGGATGAGGAGGTGGTGTGAAGCAGCTCCACTTCAGGTCCACTGGAGCCATGCTTCATGATCTTCTTATACTTGGAGCGTTTGTTTTGAAACCATATTTTCACCTTCAGCAAACAGAAGAGAAAAAATAAACATTAAAATACTTGCAACAAGAATGGAGGCCACATTTTTTACAATCTATCAAGCAGCTTTCAAGACATCAGAGGTCTATTTTTATGGCACCCTTCTTTTATGAAGATATTGACACTCTGAAGGATTTGGCAGACAGTTTGAACGGTCTTTGTTGAGATGGACTCAGTGACATTGCTGCGTTTCATTACACACGTACTCAGCAAATGTTCCGCCCTGCCATTTTTATGAAGGCAGTGAAGCATGTGTCTGACAACAATCACAGCGTAAAAATATGCTTAGATTTAGTTCAACTCAAATGATTTCCAGAGAGTTTGCTTGGCAGATTTTGATCAGAATACATTTAGTGTGGAGTTGGTACATATTGATGCTAAAGCCACCCACCAATCCTTAAAATGATATTTAACTCGAAAACAAAAATTTTCTCAAACCTGTACAAGTTTCTTTCTTCTGCTGAATGCAGAATATATTTGAAGATATTTTGATATTTTGAAGGATGTTGGTAACCAAACAGTTGACAGTAGCCATTGACTTCCATTGTATGTTTTCCACACTATGGAAATCAATGGCTACTAGCAACTGTTTGGTTACCAACATCCTTCAAAATATCTTCTGCCAATTTTTTTCCAAGAAACTCATACAGGTTTGGAACAACTTCAGAATGAGTAAAGGACGACCAAATTTTTGATATAGTTTCCATGCACTGCTCAAAAGTGAAAATTCTGTCATCGCTTACACACACCAAATATTCCTATCTATGTTTTTACAGAAGGGTTTGTTCTTTTGCTGCATTTACATAAATTTTATTCCTAAAAATAGCAACAGTTTTCTTGCTGTTCAAAGTATTTCCTGATACAAGGAGCAATACAAATTTATACCCAAATCTCATTTGTTAAAGGTCAAAAACATTTAATAAAAATGTTCACATTTCTTTTCTGGAAATAAATGCTGATTTAATGAAATAATTCCTGCTTTGCATATTTAAATATAACATTTCATTTTAATGTATTGTTATTAATTAAGTTACATTTTTAACTCCTAAAAGTTCAATTTAAAAGTTACAAGTTACATTTTTTAAGGTCTTAAAACTTGTTGATTTGTAATGTTAATAATGTATAGCTTTAAATCTATTTCTTTCACTGCAAATACACTTGCACACATTGTTTGAGAATTGTCTTTAATGATGTGGTGAGTTTATGGTTCCTTTGCCAGAATGTGGAGTCAATTTAGAAACACCTTGAAGAGCGAGATCCCAAATTGTGCCTTCGGAAGAATTCAGCTGAACGTCTGCGTGAAAAACACCAGCCACACTGAAGGGCTGAGTCAGAGAGCCCACCTAACGGAGTTTCCATAACCTCAGACAATCAAAATCTATGCACTGGCTTTTTACACAATGTTATTAGTTTGGCTGTCAACAGATTTAATAAACACGTGTAAAATGGATTTTCTTTTTTATTTCCAAAGATCGGTTTGCCAAACAGCTTTTATGGTGAGGTGATGGATTCCAGACCTATGTTATACGTGCAAGAATTGACTTGTGCTGTGTGGCACTTGTTTGTGTGCCTTCAATCACGTTTATGGATCAAATGGAAACTGGCAGCGATGCTCTGGACTTCAAATCGCTGCCACCAATATTGCATAGGGTTGAATTTGCAACCACTGTCTGAGGTGAACGCAAGAAGTCTTCCTCAACTTTGATGAAACCCGAGAAAGGAAACCCCTGAGAGCTGAGAGACAGACTGAACTCATTCTCCACGGCCAAAAATGAGGTGCAACCTGTCTCACAAAGGGCGGCAAGTGCATAACGTAGATATAGAGGGAGGGAGAGAAACCAAAAAGAAAATCTGCGAACGAAAAACAGTGCAAGAATAATGGGAAGGCTTATGGGCAATACGGCTGCACCCAGGCTTATATTTGGTTTCCATATTTCTCCACATACACATTTTCTGGTGCATGCTTTAATATTTTACTGTTCATTCCTGCATGTGTGTGTCAACAGGAGGGATTTGTACAAAAATAAATCAATGTCCATAACACCACCCAACAGGAACTCATTAATGGGTGTGACATCAACATAACAAGCATAGGCATATGACTTATAAATCAATTAGCTTTCCCTAAGAGAACGTATACAAAGGGTTTCTGAGTGAGCGAATGGCCTTAAAACTCATCAGCGCTCATTCATCTCAACCGCTGGCCCAGAAATGGCCGTATTCCGTGAAATCAATCACATGAGTGAGCGCTTGGATATCTATTATTTAGCATAAGGCTCAAGCAATCAAGAGTAAATCATTCTTGGGATAAAATATTCTCTCGTACTGTAAAGACTAAGAACACAAAAGCTAGTGTGCTAACTAAAAAATGAAAGTGAAGGTCGGATTAGACGAAATCCTCACTTAGCTTTAACAATAGCAAAACAAATCAGCCTACTTGCGTATACATGACACAAAGCACATAAATGCTCAGAAACCAGTACTGACTGACTCATAATGGTCTCATCTGAATGTTCATCCAGTATGATACTGACTTACAGCCTCACCTCAGCATAATTACTTTCAGACAGAATTGCAGCTATTTGGCCACTTGAGCCTCACTTAAAAATGCATGAACGTTGCTGCATTAGAATATAGAACCAAATTTGCATTACGATAGACCTTTATCACCACAGTGACTTCACCTTCAACATGACTGGCGTTCTGGAGATTTTTTGTGGATGTATGAAGACAGTTCCTCTCAAGCTCACACAAGCATCCTATCATAGTAACTACAAGCGCAGCTCATCACATTAACTATTAACTATGAACATATTCCACAATACACAAGTCATTTCCAAACAATCTCAAAGCTAACAAAAGTTTTTCTTTGTTAAGATGTAAGTGCTATATTTCTTTATAAATGCCACTTGTTTTGATCACTTTTTAGTTAATAATAATAATAATACATGCTCAAGTGTTTTTAATATTTGTATGTGTTTAATATGTTTTTAATATGTTTTGCTGTTGATTCATGAACATCCAAAACAAAATATGTTCCATGTTAGAAATGTTAATTGATGAATATTCTCTGAATATTCAAAACGTCCAATTCTTAAAATCGGCTTATTTTTAAATGATCATTTTGCAAAGGGAACGTTACTTTTGAATGCTCTCAGAACATTCTAAAACTTAAAATATTTTCGTTGAAAACGCTAGTCGAACGTTCAGCTAAAGCGTTTAAAAAAGCATTCCACGAATGACGTAGCCTACAGATAATATTTTTAACAATTCTTGAAAATCCATGACTTTGAGGAACCACTGCCAGAACCTTAAGGAAATTCTGAGAATGACCCTGTCAGCTGGGTAAATGACAAATGGCGTCACCCTAATGAGGTTCTTCAACAGATCATACTGTACATAACCTAATATAACGCAACCCGTAATCTTATTCTACATCTGCTCTCCTCCACAGAACTTTGGCAATTAGTCCTGCCGTATTACAAGGCCTCATAACAGAAGCGAGCAGGAAGAACACGCTCCAGTTGCAGAAGCGAAGATGCTGGACATTTACCTGTGTTTGCGTCAGGCCCAGTTTAGCGGCGAGGTCGGCGCGCTCCGGCAGCGCGAGGTACTGGGTCTGCTGGAAGCGCTGGTGCAGCGCCTGCAGCTGAACACTGGAGTAAATGGTTCGCGGTTTGCGGATCTTCTTCCCCTTGCCATTAAGGCGAATTTCACCATTCTCAATGACCGCTGGCTTTTCGTGGTCTTCAGACATGCAGACGAAATAAAACGACAGCATTATGACACAGTAAACGCCAAGGATCAATGCCTGCAAACAAGCAGGTCACTAACTGTGTGAGAAAAATCGTAAATTATGACGCACTAAAGAGCTGTAACTGTCTGTATGATTTACAGCAGCCAAATGGGAGATTTATCAGGTGTTTTAGGGGGGAACATTAATGGGTCATCATTTTTAAGATCAGTAAACCATAATTAACGTCGCTTTAAAGTCAAGTTTACAGGCCTACCGAGCCTAAACTTGAACCTAAAAGCAAACAATGGCATTCTGCGAAAGGCGTATTATTTATAACAACGTCATTTTGGAGGAATTAAAATGACATTAATAATATTAGGCTATTTGAAAGGCCCATTGGCTATATGACAGAATTGACCTGCGCTCGACCTCTGGAGCACGTACAAAATATTACATTTAGTAGCTATATTTACGAGCTTAATAACATAGCAGATATATTTTAACAACGGGTTTAACCTACAAATAGTGTGTGGATAGCTCTCATGTCGATTAACTGCTACAGTGTGAACAATGTGCAATCTATAGTGACATTTCAGACGACTGCATTTATAGCAGCCTTAAGAAGCTTTTCGTGTTGCTTTTAAATCAAGTTCTACGCCTGCCAGGAAAAACGAGGTTAATTAAGCTTAAAAACACAAATCCCCCAAAATGTTTTTTTTTTATTTTTATTTTTTTTTAATGAAAGTTAAAATAAAAGGTCAGGATCTTTCAATCTACAGACTTTTGTGTTTGCCATTTGCAACTGATTTACTCTCGAGTTCACTGAAACCCTTGTCTTTAAAATGAATTAGACCACGAGCGCTTTTTTTCCTGTAACTAAATCTGGCATTTATTTAAAATGCAGCGTGCATTAAATTAGCTTTCGATACGAATGCAATAAATGTGTATTAGCCACAGCAGATATTAATCAAATAACGAAACGTGCATGCATAAAGCGTTTTTTAAATGATTGCATCCTGCAGCTATATTGAAAAGTGCATTAGCAAACTTGATTACAAATAGCAAAACAGACGCGTACAGAATCTTGTTGACGTTTCTCGAGGATACTCACTCGTTTCCTCAGCCCTGGTGTGCGCAAGAGCACTGCTGTGGTTGTTTGGCTGGTAAGGCACATAAGCGCCCGCAGCAGGAGCGCTCACCGGCCCGGGGTAGGCGTATCCCAGCGGCCGGCTGTAATGGGACGCGGTGGAAGGGTAGGGAGCATCGTGCTGGAGGTGTCCGCCGGAGTGCAATCCATGAACCGGGTAAATATTGTGTGCGAATCCGGATAAATGCTGCTGGTTGCTTGCAAGTCCGTGGCCGAACTCTAAAAACGCTGATTTGGAAGGATCTGAACTATTCAGCGTATCAGACATGAAACTCATAGACATTATTAACAGTCAAGTCCATAAAGCCCGATTATGGTCTGAGTGCTGCATTGAACGTTCACTGTGCACCAAAAAGATCTTGAACCGAATCCATCCCAAAATAATCCGGGATAAAACAAACGACCACGAATTTCTAAATAAATAAGTATTTCCCAAAGTCACCGCATCGAATGTCATAGGTGAATACGAGTTTATCTCTCTTAAATCATGACAAAACCGCACAATATCGAAGTCACCTCGGGCTCGCGGTCCTGCGTGTTTCTGACTGACTCGCGCTTCGCGAGAGCGCGCGCTGATTGGTGTGTCACGCGACACCGGGGAGAGCTAAATGAAGTTGATGAGCATTTGCTATCGAATTATGCTGAGCCCTGATATCGATCATGTCACATAATAATAATGATCTTTAAATTAAACACGAGCTTTATATAAATGATTTGGAACGAACCACCGGCAAAGAGGGCTGCAAAATATTTACAGACAAAAATCTCTCAATGCAATGCAACTTTACAGTCTGTCACTTGTATATAGCGAAGGGTAGGTTAGTTATTACTCTCTTTAATTGAAATGTTTGTAATAAAAAATATATAGGACATTTTCACAATTATTAGAAAAGGAGTAAAACCACAACATGAAAGTACGATGGCAACAGCAGAACTAGATGTCAAACTGTAGGGGTTCATAATTACACATTAAATTATATTAATAATATAAATAAATGATTATTATTATTTTTAAATTAGACTCCATTTAATCTGCAACGACCATAAAACACAAAAAACGTATATTAAAATATGAATGCATGTCAGTATATTAATGCATGGTTCTGCTAATGCATGTCCTGTTGAAATTGTGATTATGTGATGTTTCTCCATGTTTACTGAAATGAGTTTGGTACACTGACTGTAGTTGTTCTAAAAATCTAGTGGATTGCGCCATGTGTGCCATTTCCTCTCCATTCAAAACAAAAATGATTGGAGGTTTGTTAATCCATTCCGTTCCTCCAGCAGTCCAGTTTTTGTTTGTTCCAGCACAAATTCCTGCTGCTTTTAGCAAGTGGACCCGCACTCCGAACTGTGCTTTAAAATATTTATACAGGTAATAACAGTATTGGGTACATCGATTATTCACATTAAAATGCGAATTGTATACAGGCCTGCACATAAACATCGAATGAGCTGGAAAGGGGTGTGCTTTTAGGAAACAAAAGTTTAAAATAGAACATACAATTTTTGATTTAAATACCTACAGGTCTGGAGAAAATAGGTTAAACACAAGAAAAAGAGCATTTAAAAACAAATAGACACAACTATTTTAAATGTATAATAATCAATACATTAAAAACAGAGCAACTGGTTTTTCCAAAATGTTTAAAATCATCCAAGGAGGTAGAAAAAGAACCACCACGGTCCTACAGCAGCTGTTTTTCGCTCATCTGACCGTGAAATCACAAAACGCAACCAAGCGCTGATATTTCGCTGCTATAAATTAACTGGCATATAGCTATAAATATTACAAGTTTATTAAAAGTGCATTAAAAAAAAGAAGTGTTTAAACAAGTAAGAAGTGAACCCGTGCCCGCGGCTTTTTTAATATTTTTTTATTTATTTATTTTTGTAACCATCAGTAAAAGCGGAGCTGCTGTTTTCTGCGCTTTGTAATCCAGTCAGAGTTTGACAAGCCTTTGAGCGCATGACAGGACACACACCGACTAAAATGAAGAATTCATACTCATAATCTGCCAGTATTATTTGTATGCTCTTAGTAAGATACATTGTATATGATATTATTGGTGTTATTATTATTTTTACAGTTTTGTTTTTGTTATTGCTTGAATTCTGGCCTAGTAATTTAGCGGAACACACTGTAGACGGATGAATAGTAAGAGTCAGCTTAACCAGTTTTAAATGAGCTGTGGGGGTGAAATAATTACCATACATAGCAACATGAGGTGTCAGTAGATGTTGTAAAAAATGTAATTCAAAAAGAAATTAAAATCTCATGCCCGGATTAGTGTCAATGTTATTGGGTGTTAAATGACAGAACTTGTTTAATTTGATATGTAGCCAAACATCCACACAACAAAAAATAGAAATATCAAATATCATCAGGGATTTTACACCTTATGCTACTGGACCCACACCTGTATGATTTTCCCCCCCAAAGCATTTCCTATACAGTTTTGAATTAAAAATAAAAAAGTGGGTAGTTATGAGAAATTATTTTGACAACATACTTTTGATTACCACAACAAACATATGCACAAAACGCACACAATTTGGTGATAAGTAGTAGATTTGCTTTAATATTTAGCACCAAAAAAGGCACATTTCATATAAAAAAATATGTATTTTTGCACAGAATTTCTCTACACTGAAAAAAAAAACTGTAACATATAAGTCAACTGCTTTTATACAAGTGAAAATGATAATTTAATATAGCTGAATCAACCTAAATACATGAGTTTATACAACTAAAACTACATTTTATAGGTCAAATCTGGTAGAAATAGCTCAGTAAGTCATCAAGTTCTAAAGAATTTCCATCCAAAATGAGCTACAACGATACACGAACGAGTGTATGCAATGTAAGCAAAAAAGAGATTAAATGAGTGAAATAATTCTGTAATCTTTCCACTTTGCAGTTGTACAGTAAACCTGCCAGTTTTGACATAATTACTGTATTGCTCAGCTTTCTAGAAAAACCTGCAGTACATGTGATTTTCAATCACACCCTGAAAATCCCAGCCATCGCAAGCAAGAGACTGCAGCGATACCTCCCTCTTCATCTGTCTCAAAGTATGATCATTAAAGCGAAGCAACTTCCATATGTTGCTGAAGTGCTGGTGTGCCACTTGTTCATTTTGGTCGTGTTTCTCATCGCAGCTCATCAAGTTTTCCGGGGCCGTAGGGGACCACAGTGGGCTGAGACCCAAGCCATGGCAGCTCGTGGTCTCCAAGGCCAATGGACCAAAACACAACCACAAATTATTGTCATGGCTAAACCGCATTCTCAGAAATTACAGTGAGGATGCAGCATGACAATTTCATTGAGAGGAGAGTTTTATCAGTTCGGTTACAAGTAAATGTTTTACAAACTACCAGTCAAATATTTGGAGTAATTACTATTTTTGTCATGTTTTTAATACTAATATTACAACAATAAAATAAAATAACCGTTTTTGAAATATAAATATGTAGACTGCATCTTTTGGAATAGAAAATGGGTTTTTAAAACTGTAATAAAGTGTAACAATATTTTTTACAGTATTTTTGATCTAATATGCAGTCTTGGTAAGCATAAATCTTTTTTTACATTTTCAAATGGTAGTGCATATATTTATATAAAAACATAAACTAATTTGGTATGCACTGACAATAAAATATAAAAATATCTTCATGTCATAATCTTAATTTTTAAAATGTGAAAATAAGTGCCATTTGGCTTGAGATTTAATCATTTATTGCAATGACATTGATACATTTAGTTTGTTTCTTCAGTATCTGAACACTTTTCAGGAACTGTAAATGGTAAACAAGAGCGGTTTTGGTGAACTGACTGTATTTTACAAATCACACGCATGAGTACAATGCAGCAAAGTGAACTTGAGAGCAAAGTTGTAGCCAGAGCAGATCCCTGTGAATACCTGTTGTTAAGGACTGGGGTGTGGGATAGAGTGGAGAGGGTGAGAAGGAAAGGTAGACGCTTTTTAAGGCTGTAATTATGCCTGTGTTACGGAGAAGAACAAAGCGGAGCCCTGGAGTCATAGTGCAGGGATGTGTCCTCACCGTGCCTTAATACACACGAGACTGAACGTTAATAACAATACACCAGAACGTGGCCCAGACTGGCTGGCGTCTGCTGCCCTGCACACGTACGTCTTTGTGAATGTGCGTGTGTGAGACCAGAAAAGATGGGAAACCTTCCTAGGTAAGCGTGGAAGTGTGCGTGTGAATCTCGGACTGCGCTGAAGTCCTGTTAAGTCCATCATTGTCCAGTGATGTGGAGTGACAGCATTCCTTTTCAATCCCTCTGGCTGAACGCTACATTGCTTCTCACCTTTTTGTAAACGTGTTGCGTCAAGGTTAGATTGTAATAGATTGCTCTATAGGAATTTGTAATATATATAGTATAGTTTCTTAGTATACTACTTTTTTCAATCAAAATTTTACTTCAAAATTTCCAATGGCTTTTTTTTTTAATGCTTTTATTTTAAAACAGTCTCTTATGCTCACTAAGTCTTCATTTACTTGATCAAAAATACAGTAAAAAATATTCTTAGTTTAAAGTAACAAATTTCTATAAAAATATATTTTATATTTTAAGTTTCAGCATCATTACTCCAGTGTCACCTGATCCTTCGGAAATAATTCAAATATGCTGATTTGCAGCTAAAGAAACTTTTCTTATTATCAGTGATCTTGTTGCTTAATATTTTTGTGTAAACTGTGGTACACTACTAAAACGCCTAAAATATTTATTTATATATAAAAATTGAGCCTGGTCTCACGAAAATGCATATAAATAGTATGACAAATAAAAACAACAACTCACGGTATTGATAAGGAAAAATGGACCTTGGCATGCACATAAAATGAACATGTTTGCCAAGCATACAATACACAGTTTTGCATGAATATGATACAGAATTTGAAGCCAACACTGTCTCATGACCTATTCGTATGTTTTTTAAGAGGTGGCTAATTCGCTCGTACGATTTTGGGGGCTAGGTGTAGGTAATTTGTACAAATTCATACAAATGAATTTACAAGTGAGGTCGTACAAATTCTTATGAATTAGCCACCTCCTAAAATATGTATGTATTGCTGCGAGATCGGGCTGGATATGCAATTTTTGCATACATATAATATGGATCTACCCCACAACCCTTATCCTAACCATTGCGTGCCAAAGTAAATTTTTGCGTATAAAATACCACAATAATTTTTTCTTACCGTTTATATGCACTTTTATAAGATCAGGTTGAAAATTACTATTTTTATTCAGCATGGATGTACTAATTTCCAAAACAAATTCCAAACAAATGCTGTTCTTTATACTTTCCATTCATCCAAAAATCCTGTAAAAAAACATTATATTAAGCAGCACAACCGTTATTAGCTTTCTTGAGCAGCAAATCAGAATTATTTCTGAAGGATCAGGTTACACTGAAGAACTGAGTAAACAAAAATAGTATTACCATCACATGAATAAATTACATTTTAAAAGATAGATCCAATTAGAAAACAGTATTTTCACAGCATTACTGTATCAAATCTTTAAGAGACTTTTTCAAAAAACATTAAACAATCTCTTAACGGGTAGTGTACGTGCTTGGGCCTTGCAAACAGCAATGTTTACAACAGGATTTGTCTTTTTCCACTCATGTTTTGGCCGGGGGGCATTCTGGGTCAGAGGAAGAGGTAGGTGTGCTTTGTAAGATAAAGACTGTTAATCTGTGCTCCGGGCTGCTGGAAGACCCGGGACTGTTTTCTGCGGTCCACCCTCAGCTCTCATTCCTCTTGTGTTTAAAGTCCACAGCACCTCACCGTTTCATTAATGGCGTGTGTGTGTGTGTGTTTGTTTTTTTGGCAGGGCATACATGTGTGACCATTCACAGGGAGATCTTGCAGATTACTGATACAGAAATCATGTAAGAAACCATGAGTTGTGCATGAAGTTTTAGCTGCCAGTACTCCCTGAGATAATTAGCTGGAATCATCAAAGAACTGTCTGCTGCCACTCCTCTTACAAGCATCACTCAACACCGATGGGTACGCAAGAGATGCAAGTGACTAAAAAACGGATTAAATAGTTCAAAATGACAGTGAGACGATGAGAGAGAAGAAGCTGAAGTGTAATTATGAAACATGTCTAATACCTTTGTGAAATGAGGAGAAGCTAATGATGCGCAGAAGGAAGAATAATAGCAAATTTTAATTGTTTTGTTGACAAGGTAAAGACAGTCTAATCCAAATAGTATGTTCATTACTAAATAACCGCACATTTCAGTTTTGTTGTCATTTTGCTCTTGTAGACCTACATATAGCTAGCATTTAAGACATTACTTTTGATCAGACAAAAATGATGGTTTTGCTACAGAAAGACAGAAGCGGTGTTGTCTTGTTTCATATTTTGTGGAAAGCATGATTATTTATTTAGGAAATTAATTATATTTAGCGATGACACATTAAATTGATCAAAAGTGACAGTAAAGAAATTTACATGTTTACAAAACATTTATATTTCAAATAAATCCTGATCTTTTGGACATTCTATTCACCAATCAATCAATAGATAAATCAAGTAAAATAAAATAAAAATAATAATAAATGTTCCTTAAGCAGCAATTTACCATATTGGAATGTTTCTAAAGTATCGTGTGTCACTGAAGACTGGAGCAATCATGCTGAAAATACAGCTTTGCATCACTGAAATAAATAACATTTCAATATATATTTAAATAATAATAATTTTCTTAATAATTCAAAATATTACTGCTATATTGTTTCAAATAAATGCACACTTGGTGAGAATAATTCTTCCATACTTTAGACCTGTAAAGGCAAATGAATGATCTAATATGAAACAATAGACCTGAATACATAGTATTACTGCAATGAAAGTTAGTTTAATAGTCATATCAAGTTCCTTGAATGCATATTTTCATTTCATTGATTCAAGTGAACAAAAGCCAACGGGCACCTGCAGAAATAGACAAAAGAGTAACATAACCAGAAAGAAATCTTCCAGACATTGAGAAGCCATTGAAAAGTAGCCTCTCTGGCTTTTTGTGGGAATTGCAAATGTGTGTGTGTCTGGTTTTTGGCTTGGGCTCTGAATTCATCTCTGGAGTAATTGTTGCCAGACAGAATTGTGAGGGAAGGCGCTGGAATCTATCTGCAAGAATGACTTGACCAACTGTTAAATGACTGTCTATGTGTGTGACCACAGTTTCCGAGATTTGATGAAAAAAAAAAAAAAAAAAAAAAAAAGACAACCAGGTGTAAATTAATTTATAGCTTGGATTTGACTGCTAAGTGGTAAATGACAAAATAACACCACAAAAGTTAATTAATATTAATCTATATTGCACATCTAGTCTATGAAATTAGCATGAATGATATAAGCAATTATAATATTGTGTATATATATATATATATATATATATATATATAAAACAAGATTGACAGACGGAGCGAGTTTTATTCCACTCGCTAAACATTCACATCTGGACAGCAGGAAAACTGAAGTGGAGCGAGTGCAGAAGCACCACTGAGCTGTTTTCTGACACTCAAGCAGAGCAAAAGACACATTCCAGAGGACGAGACAACACCGGGGAGGGGGTTTGGGCTTTTTCCACTGTAAATGTCACCATGGACCACAAAAAAAGCAAAGCGCTCAGAAATGAGCTCAGATCAGCTAAGAGCTGCGGTGGGGCGTTGCAGAGGCCGGGGGTGTCTCAGAGATGTGTCTGCTGGAGGAGATGGGCACAGTTCAGCTGAGGTCACCCAAAACAGGGCGGCAGGAATGTTGTGGTACGTACTGAGATGAGACCTTTCAGAGCTTACGGTTTACATTGAAACACAACTCCACAACACATTGTGAGAGCTGCTGGCTATTTACTGTATGTCATATGACCCAGATTAAAATATTCATTTATAATTCATTTTAACCATCACAATAAACAATGCCATATAAATAAGTCAACGTTTTTTTTTTCTCTTACAATCAAAGAGAAACTTCACCCATAACTGAACATTCTGAATAATTTACCTTCATGTCATTCCAAATCCTTAAGTATGACTGTTTATCTTTTATGGAATGCTTATTATAATGAATGTTAGTGATGTAATTTTTACTCACAATTATCAGCATATATCTCAATATCTTTCTAAATGTAGAATTATGAGATTAAACCCAATTCTTAGATAAAGCGAGATGAAACAATTTTGTGAAAAACTGCAAGTTTATTGTAACAATTGACAGAAAAACGTCAGAATTTTCCACAAAGGAATAATAATAATAATAAAAAAGAAAATAATTGAACTAATTAATTCAGTTTTCATCTAAAAATTCTGTTTTTTTCTCATCAGAATTGTGAGTTTATTTCTCAAAGTAACAAGTTATACATTTGCAACTGAATGTTACTTGCATGTAACTTGCTATCTGGAAATGTGAGACTAAAAGTCGTTTTTTCTTCCACTGCTTCAATACAAATGAACACTATAGTGAGAACAAAACACCAACTTTTACTCCTTTTCACATGAATTAGGATTATCGATTAATTTTCACTTGGTTCTTTGAATAATTAAGAATTCAAAATGCTTTTCCCGTAGTACAAGATTTCTACACAAACACATTGCAATGTTTGCTTCCCATAATCTGCTGAATATGTATGGCTTTTCTGGCAGAGTAAACTTGCTTGGTAGCGCACCTGGAAGCACTACACTTGAAATGCAATGCACCCATAAAACACAAGTCACGATAAAAGCACTCAAAGGGCTGGTAAGCGATTCAAAATTTTAATCTAATTAATGACGTGACAATTAATTACATCAAATTCGGCTGAAAAAGTTCACCCAAAAGATAATTTAAAGTCATTGTTGTGCAAAGCATCAAACAAACTTCAGCAAGAAATATTTAGTTTGATCAATTTTATTACATATACTCTTTTGAACCATTTTTTGGTGTGTGGACTAAGTTAAATCCTTTATTTCTATAAATTTTATTACTATTATTATGGAAATATTTCTTTAATGAAATGATACTCTAAATACGAGGTGACTCCACTTCCTTCCTTTCTAGAAAGTGAAGCCAAAACATGCTCGGTATGGCCGCTGACATCTTGCGAAAATGACGTCATCTGGATCCAGAGTCTGTGCAGTAGAGATTGTGAGGCGGAGTCAAAGTCCCGCCCAAACTCTTGGAGACCCAATCACAAGCTCACAATCATGACACCACATCCAATTTTAATAGCATCAAATAATTAGTTTAAAGATAACTTGTTAGAAAAACAAACACTTGAAAATACATCAGCATAAGAACTACCTAAAATGACATCTTTGTAAGAAATTTTTTTTTGAAGTGTAATTTGATTATTCTCAAGTCCCATTAGATTGCATGGAGAGGGGGGGGTTTATGACCTATACTGCAGCCAGCAACCGCTTGGCCAGTAGGTGGTGGTAAATGTCATAATTAAGTCACTGAGTCATTTATTCACTTGAATAGTTCAAATGGCTGATTCATTCAGGAATAAATTAAATGGTTCTTTATGAACGGTTCATTGAATCATTAGGCTTGTTCAACTAATAATTTAAACGTGTTATTTTTCGCCATAGTTAATCCAAGCCCTAGTTATTATCTTATGTTTGTTTTGTTAACAATATTGGTTAGGTTCAGTGCTTCATTAACTTAATATGTTACTTTAAAAATAAAATAGAGCGTTTTAGCACCGTTCACAAGACATGTCATGTTTTTAAACTCCCACAAACCTTCCAATAAACAACCTAACAAGACATCATCGGATTTACATTGACTGACACTAAAAGTGCTTTTAGTGACACTCGCAGGACATTTTACTTTAAACGCCATTTCAAAACGATATCACCACAGGCACATTCCTCCATTGGTCCTGGGTTGAAAAGTCATACAGATTTGGAACAAACATGAGGGTGAGTATGACGACAGAAAATTGGGGGTAAACTATCTCTTTAAGAGGCCCTTTTTGAACCAGTGTGCTGTCCATTGGAGGATGAAGGACACGAGGACGGCGTACGGGAGGAAAATTGGTCCAGCTTACGGTGGAAGGCTAATCCCAAGGGAGTGGAGCAGAGCACATGTGCATCCAATCAACAGACAATGCGACAAGGCCTGAGGTTTCCAGGTATAGACAGGGAGTTTCTAAAGACCGGTTTACCAGGTCCAGGGATTATCCTTCTGGGGTTACCCAACCCCTCAGTAACGTGACCTCCTCTAGCCTGTGGTATTGTGGTCTACTCTGCCAGGGGCATTATGATTAACCATCTCAGCTTAGTCCATCTGTACGGCCAGCTTCAGCAAACCTGACATCTGTCTAAGCAAAACAACAGCACTTCCTGCACAGGAAACATGAGAAAGACATTCTCACTTATTTGAGTTTCAACAGCGAACGCCTCTCTGTGACGACTGATACTTTAGACATCTCGAGACCCAATCAACGAATATGATTTTTCCGTCCTTTCACTCCCACGAATCAAATATTAAGAAAGCGCCTGCCCCAAGGTCAAATCCCTCTCTCCAGAGCTCCTCAATAGGAACAAACCACCAGGATCAAGTTCAGCTCCTGACAAGAAGTCCCTGGCTCTGTCAAGTGTTAAGTTCCATTGTGACCTACAATGGCACACAATGGCCCTCGTAGCACCTGGGCTGTCCCTGCTGCCTGATAAATTAACACGGCATCCCTGGATGTGGACAGGTTATCAGATCACTGACGTATTTGACCAAAGATCTGTCCCAATCCTGTAAAGAACAGCATTTTTACTAATTAATCAGAGATGATTACTAGAACATTCTTCAGACAAAGTTATATTTTACTCATTACTTATAGGCTGTCAACTGTATGTGTTCATTTAGAACAATTAACAAAATAAAGGAAATTAGAGGGGTAGTTCACTCAAAAATGACAATTCTGTCATCCTTTACCCGCCCTCTAGTTGTTTCAAACCTGTATGACATTCTGCTGAACGTCAAAGAAGATATTTTGAAGAATGTTGGTAACCAAACAATTGATGGTAGCCACAGACTTCCATAGTATAGAAAAAAAAATACAGTAAATAATTTCAGTAAAGGAAGTCAAATAAGCAAATGAAGATATTCAGTTTTTAATGTGTAATGTGCTGCTATTACAGATAGATGTTTTCTGTGTGAACATTAGACTTGAGCTGAACGATAAAATTGACTGTAAAATGAACTAATTAATCAATCATTGAAGGAACACTCCACTTTTTATGAAAATGATATTTTCCAGTCTTACTGTTTTTAAATCCATTCTGCCAATCTCCAGGTCTGGTGATAGCACTTTTAGCTTTGCTTAGCATAGGTCATTGAATCAGATTAGACCATTAGCATCTCACTCCAAAAATTACCAAAGAGTTTCAATATTTTTCCTATTAAAAGATTGACCCTTCTGGAAAACGAAAAGATGCGAATTTCTCGGCTAATATGGGTAGGAACTATACTCTCATTCCAGCGTAATAATCATGGGTTCCATCAGTACATCAGGCACAATGAAATTACGCAGCGCCTGAAAATAGTCCCCAGCATTTTCAGGTATTGTGTTTTATCACTGCGCCTGCTGCAACCATGGTACAGCAGCAAAATTCCTTGATTATAACGCCAGCATGTGAATATAGTTCCTAGCCATATCAGCCTAGAAGATCACAACTTCTCATTTTCCGCAGTCTTAGTACACGATGTAACTACAGAGGAGTCAAGTTTTAAATAGGAATTTATCGAAACTCTTTTTTTGAGTCATTTTTGAGTGAGATGCAAACGGTCTAATCAGATTTAGTGACCTATGCTAAGCTAAGCTAAAAGTGCTGCCGCCAGACCCGGAGATTTGCTGAAAGGATTCAAAAATGGTAAAACTTTTTAACTCTAGCGGATATGGAAAATGTGTTCCTCTGCTACAATATAGTACATTTTAATCATTTTGAAGCTTTTTGCAGTAAACGTTGACTTAAAAAAAATATTACTTGGAAGATTTTTCAGCTAGGCACCTTGTGTTTACACCATTGGCTATATTCTAAATTTAAACTGCTGTGAGGTTCAATAAAGTCATACAGGCTTTGGTGAGATTTATATATAATTTTACATAATCATGCTTTAGGTAATCATATTTTATGTCACAAACATAATACCCGCTTCATTCTTCATTAAAGCAATTATTTGGGATTTTTAGATTCCCAGTAGTACCTATAACACCAAAATAATGACCAGACCTATGTTTAACACAGATGTAATATGCAAAATATGGTTATTTTCATATGTGATATTTTCATATCGCAATCAGAATAAAGATAGAGCTGACATTTGAAATGTTCTTGTAATCGTCTTTCTCAAAGCTGAATGCTAACTTTGTCAATATTTGTAATGAATGTTTGACATGACAGCATCGATTTTTGTTTATAACTGACAGTGTTAACATACAGCATGGTACAGGCAAGGGAAAACAAGGAAGCTGCAACTACATTTAGGGTGATAAAATCTTAATTAAATTAACTAGTGGTGGTAAAAACAAACAAACAAGCAAAAAAACAAACAGATTATGCTTTGTCATACAACACGGGAAGACATTCTGCAAACCACAGAACAGCATGTGCACCATTACGCTAAATACAAGCGCAAAATGTTCTTTCAACAAGGCAAACAGAACAATGAAAATGAACTGCAACGTTAAAGGTGTCTCCCATGACCTCAGGTGACTTTGTGACAGAGTGTCATATTTGAAAGCTTGTTTGCCGGGCCCTGGGCGGAAGAAGAGGAGGAAGGAGAGAGGTGGTGTTATTCCCCTCCCTCTGCTCCTCTTACTGTGTCTGCTAAGCGTCGGATTGTCTGCCATTTGAGGGACAACCGCTGACTTCAAAGGATCTGCACTTTTGCTGCTGTCATATCTGAACATCATGAGACACGCTTCAGACAATCTCCAAAGAGACATCCGTCTCTTTACACTTGTAAATACACTCTCTTTAAAACTTCAAGCACTAGAGCCTGACAGCGTATGTTAAGTTCCAAAACCTAGTGAGGTGACTATGTAGACAGCATTTTAAGCCTAATTATAATGTACTGAATGCTTCACAATGAAGGCCAAAGATCCAGAAATCCAAAAATATCCATTCTAGATGACTGAAGAAGTGAAACAAATGTCAGTAACATAGTAATATATTCACAATAACAGAATATAGTCAATGACATTGGCTATTATTTAATTATTATTTTGATGTAACTTTTTAAATAATTTGTAATTCTGTTAATTCTATTATCTGTAATGCAATAATATTTTAAAATAATTGTTAAATAATAACAAATACACCTTTAGTCAACTATGTATATTATATATATATATATATATATATTTTTTATCTGTCTCTCTCTCTGTCTCTATTGTTTCTATTTATAAAATGAACTATTATTAATCT
>JAUCMR010000024.1:780415-807915 GCA_032357425.1 Enteromius argenteus
TAACAAGTAATATATAATATATTACAGCTTGGAAGTAACTTGCACAACACTGGCCGTAGATACGGTTTAATAATTTTAAAATATTTGTTGTTGAGTCACACTCCTTTGGTTAACATAAACTTCCAAAGACCAATTCTTCTTAAGCATTTATTAAGTTAATTTCACCATTTAATAGCATGCTATTAAAATGAAACGTTGTAATTATTAGACTTAATTTATTTGCTATTTGAGTCTGTGGTGCATTTTATGTGGTTCCATTTTTATTAGGATGTTATCTTAGAAGGCAGCTGCCCAGTTAAGAAGCATCACAGCTCACAAGAGTTATTTTTATTGCAAAGGTGGATGTGCATCAAAACTAGGAATTTTGTACTGATTGATCTTTTATGATGTCTGTGTGAGTGTGTTCACTGTGATCTCCATGTCTCCACTGTCACATTTTAATATGTCCGCACAAAGAACTGACCTATTGTTCAAGTGAAAGACAGCGCCCTCTACAGTAGCTCAGGGTCACACGAAGATTGATGTGAATGGAACAGTGACCTTTGAAGAAGATCAAAGCCACACAGGTTACATACGTCTGGCCTTTTTAACTCTTTCATCTTCGCGAAGCTCCTGGAGTCACGACCCGAGCCTGTTTATCTAGCCAGCCCACTGCTAGAAGCCCGAGAGGTGCACCTGCATACTTTCTTCAACAGAAATGAACACAAACTCAAGCTGAGGTGCTATTAAACAGGTTTAAAAGATAATCCGCCTGTTGGAAACACTCTCAGAAATAAAGGTTCATAATTGGCATTTATGGTTCTATGAAGAACCTTTAATCTTTCCATTCCAAAAAGAACCAAAATGGTTCTTTTAAGAATTGCCTACTCAGTGATTCTTTGGGGAACCAAAAAAGATTATTTAGTGTACAGCAGATTGTCAGCAAGCTATAAACCACAAATCCATTAGAGTTCTTGCTGACTACATAACAGGAGCAACCTAAATGTGCGAAGATTTGGCCTCACGGGTGGGTAACAAAGAGCTATTGCATTCCAGCAGTGAGAGTGAGGTCAATTAAGCCATTTCCCCTCCAATTTATCTCCCCACAGCACCTAGATCAATTGGACTGCAGCTGCAAGGGCCATGTGTGTCTGGGAAAATGAGAAGATTGAGGTAAACCTCGCCTGGCCCCTAGGAGAAAGACTGGCAAGATTGTCTTCATACCTGTTTCAGATGAATGGGGGTTTCAAGTCCGGCTGTCTTAAGAGTGAGTGTGTGTGTGTTTGTGTGTGTGTGTGAAGTTGGGATAAGGATGGGGTGTGGGTCAATACGGTATAGTTTTGTCATAATCCAGAATATCCATTTTATATATATACACATATATATATATATATATATATATACACACATATATATAAAATCCAATATATTTGCTAGCCTTGTCATATTTGTTTTATTCTCCACCTTCTCAACTATGGAAAATATGCAAAAAAACGAAGCTATTAAATTATGAAGCATTTTTTAAAGTGGAACTTTATATAATAAGTGAATTAACATACTTTCCATTTGAATCAGTTTCAGTAATTACGTAATTCGTCTTTCTTAAAATATCATGTAAATGTTTGACTGCACTGGAAAGAGTAATTATGGAGGACCACGAGTGTCACGGAAATAGCAATAAAGCATTTCATTAATTGATAACCAAATTGTACAATAAAAATAGTAATTCATTGTTTGAATGAATAATGAAGACTGTTTCTCAAAAATATATTAATTTTAGAATTTGCAAGGTTATGCCAAATAATAAATAAAATAAATATATAAACATTAATACATACAGTAAACTTGAATCTATTGACTAAAGACACTTTTTGCAAATTTTATAATTTATTTACTACAGTAATCTTAGATGTAATTTGTGATAAATGCCTTTAATGAATTAAAGCACAATTTTATTAATTCATTCTTTCAATTAATAATGACAAATCTAAAAGTAAAAATTATACTGAATTCAAGTATGAGATTAACATCTGCTCAAATGCATAATATTTTCAGGCACTGAGGTTGGTTACCTTTCTGAAATGCATTGTAAGTTAGGAGCTACATTGGTTTTAATGGGCCTACGATGTACTTAAAGGGATAGTTCACCCCAAAATGAAAATTTGCAGTTAATTTACTCACCCTCAGGTCATCCAAGATGTGGGTAACCTTTTTTCTCCAGTAGAACAGTAAAGAAGATTTTTAGGTGAAACAGTTGCCCTTGGTGATTCATAAAAATGCGTGTTCAATATATTATGAACATGGAAGGTATGGAGGTATACCACTCTTTTTTTTTGCTATATACTATGTATAGTGTGTATTCGGATGCAGAGGTAGTCTACAATTCTAAAAAAATACCTGAAAAGAACACTCCTAAAGCATTACGAATTGGTTCTAAAAGACGTAATCAAAGGAGAACCATATATTAATGTTAAGGGAATGTTCTGTGTTTACTGTTATAGAGAGAAATAACTATCTGAAAGCCATTCTTACTGCAATTTAAAACGTTTCATAAATGCCAAGGTATCATAAAACTTGACATGTATACTGGCCCAGTTAACTAGTCACAATTAGTAAACGATTCATAAAGGTAGCTAGGAGCTTCATAAAAATGTAAAGTCATGTTGAATTTATATAGCCAGGGCAAGTGAACTTTGAAACCCCGCGTTTCTTTAGATGCCGTGGTCTGCAGACATTCAGCCATCTGGAGCATTTCCCCAAAGGCACTTTAGCCTTCCACTCCAAACCCAATTAGCCAAATCACATTTCAAAAGTGCTTGAGTTTACCTGCCAATGGTCAAATCCTTCTGGTGTCAAAAAGAAGGCTTAGACCTGGAGGAGAGAACCAGAGAGCAGAAAGGAGTGGGATTAGAATGAACAAAAGGGCCACAGATATCCTCCAACACCTGTGGCCAGTGGAGTGTCTGCTAATGGGAAAAGCCTTTGGTCCAATTTGCAGGTGCTCAGAACCTAATCTCCCATCTCTTAGGATGGGCCGGGTATCCGTTTACCTCTGTACTAGTTCAGCAGACTCAGTCTCACTTGATAGGCAGAAGACTTCCATCCACCCTTGCAGCGTAATCTAGGTGATCAATCATTTACATCAGTAATTAGGGCCTGGTGTCAAAACAGAAATGGAACATGAGCCTGGGGACTTGTGTGCAGCGGGTTGACATCAGACTTGGCAAGTGTTATGGGCGATGTGGGTCTGCGTGGGTGAGATTGAGGGGGTGCCGAATTGTGGTCCAGAAGCCGGAGGTCAAGACATTCCACACAACTTGATCCATGTTTGAGAATACCATTTGTTCTGTCTTCCTACAGGCAATTGGGACAAAAAACTAGGAGAAAAGGTCTATTAGTAACTGTGAGATGAAAAAGCTGTATCTCTATGGCACCACTCCAGAGTAAAAGGATGACTAAGGTGACACTGGCTCGTTTACAAAGGGGTTTACGCAGCAATCTCATAGAAGAACACATTTTGGTTCCCAAAAGAACATTTCAGTCAAGAGTTCTTAAAAGAATCCTTTTTTCATGCTTTTACTCACTTACTTTGCTCACTTAATTTGATAATATTGGTAAAACTTAAGTTTATGGACCAAAGCCCGGTTTCACAGAGAGGGTTTAGGCTAAATCAGGATTAGGCCATAGTTCAATAAGACATTTAAGTAATTTTTATGAACATGCCTTGGAAAAAAATCGTTACTGGTGCATCTTGAGACAAAACAAAGGCACTGACATGTTTTAAGATCAGTCAGTGTAAGTTTCTTTCAGCTGAAACAGCTCAGATTTACATTTTAGACTAGGACTAGGCTTAAGCCTTGACTGTGAAACCGGGGGCAAATCTATTAACTAGTTGCTAATTAGAATACATATTACTAGCATATTGGCTGTTTATTAGTACTTATAAAGCACATAGCAATGCCAAATTTTGCATGACCATCTCTTCTCAATATCTAAACTTAACAACTATTTTACTAACTATTAATAAAGAAAACAATTAGGAGTTTATTGAGGCAAAAGTCACAGTTAATAGTAACTTGATAGTAGGAATTTCCCCTGAACTATAAGTGTGGCCATAATATTTTTAAACAATGTTTTTTTTCTTCCTGATTTGTAGTTGTGAACTCAGTAATGACTTTGAATGATTCAGCGACAGAGTCTGATTCAACCTGACGCAAGCAACTGACAAAAAAAATAATTATTTGTTCATGAATCAAACATCACTCAGTGTTCGTTGTCATTTGCAGGAAACACTAGCAACGATCACAAAGTTTGATTACATTTGTCAGAGGTTTGCAAAATATAACTAGATTTCTTATTACTGTGGAAAATGTTTTGTTGAATTCGTAACCATTTTTTTATTCATTGCCTGGAGTCCTGTGTTTACTGTTGAATGCATATTGAATGAAATCCAACTTCAAAACCAGAAAATGAGAAACTGTAGGGAAAAAGATATTAAAAAGAAACAATAAGCCACACATGTGAAGCTATGCAGAAAAATTAGGACGACATTTACAGAATATATATATATATATATATATATATATATATATCTATACACACAAACACACACACACAAAACACTTTTGAATGGAGGCAAATCTCAACACTAGATTTAATATTGCTGTGTTTGCTTGTTTTGTTGAATTGTTTTGTACAATTTTTTTATTTATTCTGAAGCCCTGTTAGTATTTTTTACAATATTGAGTGATGGTAATGTTATTAATCTTGGTTTGCTCCATTGAGATGCTTTACCACACAAAAGTTGAGGCAAACCTCAATGTAAACCCACGGCTAATTACAAATGTATCTAGATATTGAGTGCAAATTTGCAAGCTGCATAAAAACTGACTTTAAGATGCAAAAAGCTACTGAGTATCTGAAGACAACAAGAGTAAAAAAAGAGCAACCAATATGAAGCCACGCAGGCTTAAAAATAAATGAAAAGTTACAAAAAAAAAGCTGGAAGGTCAGCTGATTGAAGTTTATTACCCGTGGGAACGAAGTAAAGTCTGTTCTTACCACAATAACTCCACAACCTGAGGAACTGTAGGTGTTTCACTTTAACCTTTCACGCTAAATACCAGTCTTATAGCCCAAGGGAGGGAAAGCGTTTAAAAGCCTGTCTCAGAATGTGGAGTTTCTCAGTCGAACTAACAGGCCATGCTTTGAAGAGGTGGGCTAGAGCCATCGACTGGTCCAGTAATGAATTAGTCCATCGGAGGAGGCTGTTCATGGGTGGGGCAGCAGATCAAAGCATGTTTCTCTTATTGCCTGCACCTCAGGTGAAGTTGAGGCATGCAGCCAGTTGAGGTGATACACTGTCCCACACATCACCAGGAATGCAGAGAACTTCGTATCCCTCTAGAGTCGGGTTTCACGGTGAACGCTGTAGATATGATTACATGCATGCACTGAGATCAGTCATTATGAAAAATGGCTGCGGTCAAAATACACATTAAGCTACTGTAATGAAGAACGGATTCTTTAATCCTGAGAGGATTGGCTTGTTGATTCTTTGGAATTAAAAAAGTATTATATAGAATTATTAATAAAATCTATAGTATTAAAGTATCACCTTACAACTAAAAGCTAGTATCTGAACGCTGGGTAATTATTGGTTTTAAGTGTGATTGCATTAGAAATCCTACCATACAAAAAATAAGTTGACACATTGATCAAAACCACAAGGCTGCAATGAAATGAAGGATTTTTTGTGGAAGGAAAATGAAGGAGTTGTGACGCACATCAAAGCGTAACAGATTATCGAAAAAGGAGGGGGAAAAAGTATGCTGGTAACTTAGTTCTGTCCGTTGGTTAAGATAAAAAATATACAGATGCAAATCTAAAAGCTTGCAGTTGGTTCCAACAAATTGGAAAACATTTTAATAAGCATGGATGAATTATTCACAGTAATTTCATGCATTGAGTGAATTTTCATTTCATGCTGACTTTAAAAAATACATTTTTGGAAAACGACAATACTGAAGTGTACAATTATACAAAAATATTTATAATGTTGTTTCTGTTTTGATTTGGACACAATATTAAGAAACAATCCTGACTGTATGTTAATGTAAGAACATTTGAAGCATCATACATGAAAAAGAAAAATTACAGTGTGAATGAGATATATCTGTTTCATTTCTGTTATTGATTTAAAAAGGTTGTTGTTTGTAATGCTTTCACATTTAGTCTGACGTAAATAAAGCCTGGGCTTCATAAAACAGGAATGTATCAAGTGTTGTAATAATTATAGTATATACACGTAAATTGCTCAATTTCCACCATTCAAATTCAATCATGTTGTCTACATAAGGGACACATTTACGCTACGCAAATAGTTTTTGTTAATAAACATGGTCCACAGAACTTTAAATTCCAAATATTCAAAAATCGAAGTTCTCTGTTTTTCTTCTAATGCAATGTAAGAAAATAATAATAATAATAATAATATCCGATTTTTTTTTTTACTTATCCCTAAACAGGACCTCACTTATAATACTCGGTTAGAGATGATCTCCCCTGGGCTCTTATTTTGATCAAAAAAAAAATCAAAACCTTTTTGGTGCCACTCTGGCTATATGAAAGCTAAGGGAGTTAGACTGGGGAATTATGCCAAGATTCAGTTGACTGTATAATTCGTTTAGCAAAACCAAAACCTGACGAACATAATTTGGTTTGCTTCGCCATTGCCTGCCAATCACCAGCTTTCAGCGGGCAAAGATAAAGCACTCATTCGGAATAATAGCTCCTCAAACGTGCACTGGGATATAATCCTAGACAACAAAGAAGCACTTTGAGAAAATCCACTAAATAGCTCAGAGACTCTCCTGAGAACGTCCACTGTATGAAACAAACATCAGAGCACATACAGAAGAGCCACTGAGACCTCATCTCGCTGAGCTGGATTAATTTCCTGTGGGAAAAAGTCGTCAAAGATCCATATTTGCCAGTCTCAATAGTTGCGCTGTATTTACTGTGCAACCACCGAGTGTAATGCCATAATCGTGCAGCTCTGCTGTTACTCAAACAAAGTGGGCTGTCCCTTAAAGAGCTCGGCGATACAAGCATTGCAAACTGGCATATGTTTACATCATTCCAACACCTGTTTTTCCCACAAGTTCTTGTGAATGGTCTCTCTGTGATGCTGACTGGGAAAACTTGCGAGACAAATGATCTTGGGTTGTGGGACCTGTTGTTGTCTGTTCCTCTTGAGTCAACACAATTATTTGTGGTAGATCAAGAAACCATTATCGCACACAATTGTGCGCTTAATTCATACACATAACCTCATGGGTTACTAGCATGAAGGAACAGAAGCCAGCACATTTGCTGTAATAGAAATGTTGGAGAGTTCGGTTTATAAATCAAATGTTTTATTTTCAAAAGAAAGGAAGTTGTCTTTCATTGTCTTCGGTGATAACCAAATCCTAAATGTCTGAAGATGTGAGGAATGTGGCTAGATTTTGTGGCTTTTGATTAGCCTTAATGATTTACCAAGAGGGAAGATCTGTTGAGATCACAAAATGATGTGGTGGAGACAATGAGAGAGAGTGAGCCACAAACCACAAACAAGACTAATGAGATAATACGTTTGCCAGCTAACAAGATACCTGAGTCCTCTTCAGACTGAAGAGAAAAAGAGTGAAGAAAATCCCCAGGGTATCGTTTTATTAAAACCGATGGAAAGCCACAGGCTGCCAAATCAGAAAGACAATAATTTGAACTTTGGACTGAGAAAAACTAGGACAAATGTGCATCTAATCTATCTTAAATTTTTGAAAAAAACTTAAAAAAAGTACCTATGCAGAAAATATTCACTGCAGTTTCCAAATAAACGCTAGCAGCAGGCGAGCCCCATTTGTTTTGTTGTTTGTATGTTATGAGCTTAAAACACTTTTACCATAGTGCATGGTTTATAAAGCAACAAATTTGGATTTTTACACCACAGAACTGGCTCAATATGTATGGGTTTTTTAAAGAAGTAAACTTGCTCAGTAGCGCACCTGGTACAGCATATTTACAATGCAGCCCATAAAAAAACAGTAAATAAGCTTAAACTTGTTGAAGCCCACATATTATTTGCTTTTGTTAACGTAATTGGTTAGGTTTAGTGTAGGTGCTACGTTGTTGAATTTTTTTATTAGGTTATTTTATTAAACTTTTAGTGCCACCAATGTAATAAAATGTTGTCATATTAATGTTCATTTGTAGAGAAAACATAGTGGTGCTAACTGAAGTAGTATTTCACTTTGAAAGTGTAAAAAAACGTGCAAGAAACAACCGAGTATAGTTTTTGTTTTATTTTGTTTTTTAGAAATGTCGCTACTGGCACATTTTTCCCATGTGCATGGGTTGGAAAAACTAGTTGTGCATCCTTACAAAAATAAATATGAAACTGAAATATTAACTGAAGAGCTTACAATGGAAAAAATGGGATTTTTTTTTTAAAGATTTAAAGCAGAAATGTGACACTGGACCACTAAAGCATTCATAAATAACACAAGTATATTTGTAGCAATAGCCAAAAATACATTGTATGGGACAAAATTATACATTTTTCTTTTATGCCAAAAACCATTACGATATTAAGTAAAACCATGCTCCATGAAGATATTTTGTAAATTTACTACTGTAAATACAACAAAACTAGTACAGTAATTAGTATTACAGTATTTATGGATAAGAACTTAATTTGGACAACTTTAAAGGCAATTTTCTTAATATTTAGAGTTTTTTAGAAATAAAAATAGTAGAAATAGTTGTATATCGGCCTACCCTATACACCAATGGAAAGTTTTTTATATTCAGCTTTCAGATGATGCACAAATCTCAATAAAAAAAAAAAGACCCTTATGACTGGTTTTGTGGTCCAGGGTCACAAATGTGAAGCTTATACATTTATAAAAACACTTATATTAATTCTTCTGTGTATTATTTGAGCTGTAAAAGATGTTTTGGTCTATTTAGGGTTTCAGACAATATCATGAAAAAGCTGTGAAACTAGATAAAACTTTACACAGAAATGTACCCCTGCTGTAAAACTGTGTACACAAAGCATACTGTTTATCACTTGTGGCCATAATATTTAAACTGTGAGCAGTATAATTTTTACAGACTGGTACCATTTTCTTTTTTTTAAAGGAGAAATAGTTTTTTGTCACAAACACCATGCCTAGTTAACTTTAATATGTATTGAATCCACAATATTTATTTGACCAAACTATAGTCCTGCCACTCTTTCTTTGAATTAAAGATTTTTGATCTCCTTACAACTGCGCGTCTTAAACACAAAGATACAGTACACTGCTTACCCATACGCCCAACCAAGACGTTGACAGGTGTGTTCTGCCCATGATAATTATTCCAATCAAACCCCAACACCTGTTTGCTGCTCTCCTCTCCCACATGTAGGCTGTTAGCCCCTTGACATATGTCACCTCTCAATCTCACGAGGGCTAATTCAGCGGTTAACACAAAGAAATAAACACAGATGTTTCTGGCAAACGAAATAGATGACCAGCAACGGCTGAGTCTGCGAAAGTAATGTTTTCATATCAGTGCTTTCAGGTGAGCTGGTTTATTTCAAGGTGCAATGTCAATTTGATTCTACTTTTTGAGGTAGGACAAAATCTTTGTATTTCCAAATAAACAAGTGTGTGTGTGGTATCAGGGTCTTAGCTCCCTTTCCTAACGTTCCCTGTGTTTACCATCAAGATATGTCCCTGATGTGACCAGAGGGTTTGTCTTTTTCCTCTTTCTGAGTCAGGCTACAGCAAGATTACTTGATAAGCTTTCGGCATTCCCTTTGACGGCGGCTGCTCTCGGTCACGTTAACATGGCCCCATAACCCATTATCGGCTCCCAAGGGCCAAACTTGAAAAACAACAGAGGGCAACTTAAAATCTGCCGGAGAAAACCTTCTATGTCTATAATTCTCAAGGAAACTCTTATCTGATTGACTTTGCTGTTGCAGGGCTTTTTTTAATGCATTAAAACCTTGAACTTGGCAGAGAGAGAGAAAAAAGGTAAATGATGCGGAACGGTTCTGTTTCACCCCACATTGCAGGTGATTATGACCTCTCGAAATTCAATTCTACAGCAATTGTACCTCCCAAATGAGCAAGTCCCTGCAGAAATAAGCATAATAAAGTACAGGAAAGAGTGCTGCAATGCAACGCATATTACGCAAACATATTGTTTTAGCAAGTTTGTCTGTTTTAATAATTCAAAATCCCATGTAAAGTGTCTGTGCCAGAGAGAGTTCATAAATTACACTGGAGAGTAACAGGAAGAACAGTGTTTTGGAGCTTTGAACATTGTATAGCACATGGCAATTTAGGCTGAGGAATTCAGCTTTGAGTTTTGTCAGAAATGATGGACTCTGCTGCTCCGAACTGCCAAGAGTCAGAAGAGCTTCTTTTGAGATTCTGAAGCTTTCTATCATCCACATAAGCATCTGTGTTTCAAATCCATCACTCAAATTCAAAACCTTCAAAGAACGGCAAGTCGCTGATGAGAAATGCTGATCTTTGAGCAAAGGAAATGCCTGAGAGTCTGGAAGTGAAGAAGTGTTGATAAGACTTTGTATTTAGCCTGTATACTATACTACATACTTCATGTTTCCCAGTTTACTTTCTAGTTACTAATTAACACTACATTTTTATTGAACTTTATTCAAGGATTTAAATAATGAAATGGTATTTATATATATATATATATATATATATATATATATATATATCTTGACTATATACAATGCTAAATCCAATGTACTGACACTGTTAGTAGTATTTATACTCATCAGCATGTCATTTTTAGTAGTTTTACACTGGAGCGCATTTGAGTCATGTAAATTAGCCATTTCCAGTAAAGGTGAATTATTAACAATTAGTTGAAAAAAAAAAAATACAGTTTATGAGTTTAAATATTTTGTAAAAACTGGCTTAAATACTGAGTGTGTACAAGGTTGAATAACAATAATAATAGAGGTCATTACATTTCATGCTGAGTTAGATTTCACTGACTGTGAAAGTAAAATGTGCATAAATATAATTTAATTGGTTTGTTAGCATATTCTGTAAAATGTTTTTTTTAATATATATATATATATATATATATTTATTTATTAAAACATATTAATGGAGGATGTATTACAAATAAATGCCATTTCAGTCTTAAAATCATCATGTTTAATTTCATGTTACTTGTATATTTTACTTGCAAGTCATTGATATAGTTTATAGTTTATTTATTTGCTATTTCAATTCAGCATTTATTGGGAATTTACTCCCGGACTTCAGAATTATCTTTTTTACACCAGTTTATTTCAATAAATACATGCATAAATAAAAAATAAAAGTTTTTCAGTTTTATTTGAGTAAAGTAGCTACAAATTTCACACCGCTCATTATAATATACAGACTTCATTAAAGTTCCTATTAAACAAAAGCCTAAAAAACAAGGTATGAAACTCCTTCACTTGAAATCAGGAACTGAGATGTGAGTTCTTTACTCAGCTGCCTGCAGGTGTTAAAGCAGTAGATTTAAAAAACAATAGCTTGTCTTTCTTCAGCTATCCTCAGGTAAGGCTTTAGTCCACCAACTACAGGTAAAGCACATGAATAGGTCTGATCTGCCCCTTCAACTAAATATCCGATACAAAGCACGAGGCTTTAGGGATTACAGAAAAATCTCCATCGGGCCTCTGAGCTGTGGTCAGGAAGGGTGGGGCTGCCGTGGCCTGCAACTGAAACAAATAAACTCCCTAAAATCTCAGTATCACAACCCTCCATCATTTTGCATCCGTGACATCATAGATGTTTGTACACTGGCCTTGCCATGCTCCAGTAACACCAGGGACGGTGGTAGGCCCGAATGGCACAGATCTCACCAATCTTTGTACAGCACATTCAAATATTTGACGGAAACCTGGCCTGGACCTCAGTCGGTGGCTTAGCCCAGGGCAACGGACTGCACAGTGGCCTTCTCATTGTCATGCATCAATGAGTGCAAGGGCCCATGGGGTCACATGGCTCGAAGGTTCATCCTCTATTGTCTTTTGAGCTTCTGAGATTTGAAAAACCTGACTTTTGCTCCCGGTTCTTCCACTCCTCCCCCGCTCGGCCATCTTGTTACCTTCCAGCTTTGAGGGCTGGAATGTTTATTGAGCTTTGTCAACAATGACGACAACAACAAAACTGGGGCTTGCCCACCTGTGTACCCGCCCCTTCTCAAACAATGCTGCTTCCGAGTAACCAATCTAGGCCTGCCAGTCATTCTAACCCAGCCCGTGGACCCCTGCCGACTCGGGAATGCTTGAAGAGCCGCCTGATTTTTGTGTTTTTGCTACTCCTTGAGTTCTCAGGGAGATTAGCTATGAAACTGGAAGGATGCTAGTCTCCTATCAAACACTCCAGCTGCTTCTTACATAAATATGAGGGGTGAGCCAAATTTAAGCCCACATTAGTGACATCCACTTTAAATAATAATATAATAATAAATAATAAATAAATAATAATATAAATAACACGGATGTAATCAAAAAGCAATTTTTTTAAAAATCATAATGAACTCTTGGCAAGGGTTCATGAGAGTTTATTTTTTTTATTCATTTATTTATTCATTTTACACAAAAGGATATTTTTTAAGTTCAACAAAAGTCCATTTGGTATTATTGTATTATAATATTTTGCATGACACTAGCAATCTATTATTAGTCAGATTATTCATTCATTTATTTATTCATTCATTCATTTTTTCTCTCCTAAGCTGAATTTATTGGAATGAAACACAGAGAAAAAAAGTTATATATATATATATATATATATATATATATATATATATATATATATAATGTACACACACATACATACATATATGTATAGCACCAATCACATTATCCTTCAGAAATCAATTGGATATTAAAAAAGCTGTTAAATATTCACCATTAATATACATAAGCATAAATTTTTCAGATTTTTGATACACTACCATTCAAATTATAGGCGCAACTAAGACATTTTAAATAATAATAATAATAATAATAATAATGCTGTAATTCTGCAAGGATGCATTAAATTGATCAAAAATGACAATAAAGAAATTTTAATTTCTGTTCATTTGAACATTTTATTTGAATACCAAATACCAAATCAGCACAAAAATACCAAACCAGCACAAATCAGCATATTAAAATGATTTCTAGAGGATCATTTGACAAATCAGAAAAATGAGATGACTGTATTGTGTAAACAGAAGACTGTAATTGAAATCATGTCCATAATTTAAAACATTGTCCATGCTGTGTTTCTCAAATCAAATATGTATATTTTTCAGTGATATTTGATATTAATGATGTCTAAGCTGTCAGTCATAAAGTCATTGTGCTGAAAAATAACTCTGTGAATTGGTCTGCTGCTAACCTTGGCACGTGGAACAATGACTTTAAAATTCATATTTTAGTAGTCTAAACCGTTCAAAAGTATTTTTACTGAAGTATTTTCTAGTTTAAACTCTTTCTGTGTAAACACTATGTTTAGGACATAAGGAGCACAGGGTAGTAAGTGAGATTGTGCAGAGTGAATTGGTGGGAAAGCATCTCAGATCCGGATCTATACTGTAGGTACATGTGCACGCCACATTTCAAGCATCGCCCTCCAGTAAAATCAAACTGTGTTACAGAGGAAATAACAAAACAACAGCAACAACAAAAGAAAACAACAAAAATGACTCCGTAGACCGAGGACCACATAAACAAACAGGAAATTAGATCCCAGTCAAGAAAGAAGAAACCTGTTTCTCTTAAACGCATTGAGATAACCTGACTGCATTTGACAGTCATAGGGCTGTGCAGGGAGAGGGGTTTTGGGAGAATGACCACATGGTCCTGGGCACTCCGGGTGCCTGGGCTATATCACTCTGACTGACAGCCGGGTGGGGGCACAGCCTCTGGCAGTTTAATAGCAGACCCTTAGCCCACCCACCTGACCCTGCCCAAAACCACCATCTTGAAACACCTATATTATGCTCTCAGGAAAAGGGTTAATGAGGGAAAAAGGTTCCGGAATCAGGAGCTATTTTTGGATTTAGGATTTTAGGCAGGCGATGACTGACCGTGAGTGAGATATTGTTTGTAATACTGAGGTTTGCGTATAGCTGTACAAAATCCCTGTCATTACATCATGGCAATGTTATTTTACTATGATGACAAAATATTTAGTTCTTTTAAACATTTTGAATAAAAATGGATTTTAATACTTAATTTTTAACTAATGTTTTAGTCATTTTATTGTTTTATTCTTATTTTAAAATGTGTTTTTATTCATTTTTATTAAAACTAATAGATTTGACATTTTTCAAAAAGAATAAAATGTATTTATATTTGTAGCAATACCCAACAATACACTGTTTGGGTCAAACTTATCGATTTTTATTTTATCCCCAGAATCAAAAGGATATGAAGTAAAGATTACGTTCCATGAAGATATTTAGTACATTTCCTGCTGTAAATAAGTCAAAAGTTAATTTTTGATTAGTAATATGCATCGCTAAGAACTTCATTTGGACAAATTTAAATGGGATTTTTTTAATACCTTTTTTTTGCAGATTCCAGATTTTTAAAAAGTTGTCAAAAATTGCTATATCCTAACAAACCATACATCAATGAAAAGCTTATTTATTTGCTTTCGGATGATATATTAATCTCAATTAAAAAAAAAGAGCCTTGTTTGGTGGTCCATGGTCACAAATATTTAGGTTCTTATTCATAATATATTAGATTACTCACAACACTTTTATGCCTTTGTGCAACACTAAAGTGCAATTCCCACGAGCCTCTGAATTAATAGCAGTAATTAATTACTAAGCAATTCAGCAATTATGTAAGTTCAGTGTTCAGTGATCCATAGTTCATTGCATGTAGAGGGGAAGAATTTTATACAGTGGAGTCCAAGAGTATGAGACTACACTGAAAATAAGCCTTTAAAAATCTAACATAACCTGGAAATAAACAGAACGTCAAAACAAGCATACAAATTACATTCTGCACTTTTTCTAGGTCACCAATCAAATATAAGCAAATTTGTGACACTGACCGTGTTAACATTTTCAAATCATGCTGGATGAATGGATAATCAGGTTTTCTCATGTTAGCTCAGCTGATGCTGTAAGCAAAATTTGGCAGATGCTTTTATCCAAATCAACTTGCGTTGCATTCAAGGTACGCACTTAATTCAGTTCTTGCTATCTCTTACACACACAGAAAACAGTTCATTCTTGTTCTTAATATAATTTGTACTAATAAAGAAAACTAAGGAGAAAAGGAAAAAGACTAAACACACTTGCACACTTGAATGAGAAGCGTAGCTCTTGCAGGTGCACTTTCTGTATATCTCAAAGTCTGTGAAACAAACCAGCACCATTTATTTTGAATGTGCGAAGGCAACCATTACAAAACGTAGGCCAGGCTAACTTGGCAATGATAAATATCATGTCTGGAACGGCTGCTTTCCAGATGAAAACAGCTAATGAGGAAGTAAGGTGGAAAATCAGTCAAATCAGGTGGGTTCAAGGCGGGTGGGCTGGAGGTGTCCACCCATCACCGGCCTGATACAAACCAGAGCACCTCAGAGCTTGTAGTTTAAGTCACATTCTCTCTCATGCAAACACTCAAAATAGATGTTCCTGAAACAAATACGGTATGCAACGTTATCGTTTCATATAAAAAACAAAAATAGAAACGGAACGGAAACAGAAAAGCAAGAATGTCTGGCCAGCTGCAGGAAAGCCAAGTTTTGAAAGAAAGCCTGGCCGTTAAAGTCAAGTGCACAAACCTGTGATTACATTGCGTAAAATAAAGGCCATTAAGCAGTTAAAGCAGAAGATAACATCAGCTGCGCAAGTTCAAAAACCACTAAACCAAGTGTAAGCTTTCTTTTTCATGTCTCCAGGTCAGAAGATCTCAGATTTTCGGATAAAAGCTCTGTTTAAAGTTCTTTTATGTTGATTTCTGTGGAAAATATCTCAAATCATAATCAAATTAGTCAAGACACTTAATAAACAGCCACAAAAGGAACAGGCTATGCTTAGAACTTGAAGAACAACCGCTACAGCTTTGTGGAAATCCATTCGGATTCCATGCCTTAAACTTCCTAATGATTAGTACATATACAACAGAGCACACCTTGTATTAGACCAACCACAACCATTATTGATAATGCTGTTTGTTTCACTCTAACTTTGACCAAATCAAAACCAATCTAACCAATTACTTAGTATGTCCAAAACCAGGCTCTAATCAAACCAATTACTTTACTTGTCCAAGACAGACGTTCCTAATCCTTTGATACTTTCCAGCGCTAAATCCGGGATAACTGGTTTATTTGTATGTTCCGCTTCATAGCCAGTGTAGAAATAACAAGGCTTTCTCATTTACATAGATGAGTGAGCACAAACCAAATGAACAAGCAAAAGGTTGAATAAAATGCAAATGAGTCGATGACACATTTTGTCTGGATTGTCTGGAATTAAAAAAGAAAGAAAAACATATGCCAAGGTCTTAGAAAAGTACTCGTGCTGGGTTAATATTTTATTATAACTAAACGTAATGTCTATATTATAACTGTTATTATATATTGACCGTTTCAGACTATTTTTTCGAAATAAGCAAGTTTTGTTAAAAAAAAAAAATCTAATAAATAAATCATTTCAAGAATTTCAAGAGACTTTTTCTTACTTTCCTATCATATCAAGATTTTTTAACATCATGGATTATAGCTTTTATACAGCTTGACGACATTCAAAATATTCCCTAGCGAAAGTGAATTGGATGCAGAGAAGGTGATCGAAAAGACGTCTCGATGAGAACATATGGCAGCAATTGAGGAGAGAAAACGCTGTCTGACCAGCTGCAATTAGCACACTGCCTCATGTTGGCCTTTCTTTTAATAGCTTGGATTGCCTTGTTTAGACTAAAAATAAATGGGCCAATTTAGGGCTGTGGGGACTGTCATGTCAGGAGCATGAACTCTGACCTTGGCCAAAACTGAATGTCCAGATGGAGCGTAGCGTTCGTGGCACAAAACCACATCCCTTCAAATCCAGAAGAATCACATCGCTGCAAAAGACCTCACAATCTGTACACTACAAAAAGACATAAAGGTTTCAAAAGTGGGTATTCCAATTCTAAGTATTCTGGTTCCTCAAAGAACCGTTCATTGGACAGTTCTTGAAACAAATTTTTCCTAGTGTGAAGAATGTTTTCATAATCACATTTTTTTTTGCATTGGAAAAGTATTATAGATGTTAACGTTTCCTCTACGGATGCCAATCATCGCTTTTAAGAAAAACTTTGTAGAGCCCTCTATAGAACGACAAAACTATTATTTTTGAAATGGTTAATGAGCATGGCGTTATACATTAAAAAAGGAAATTTGTCCTTAAAATGGAAATACTGCCCTTAAAACCAGGGGAAATATGGAAACTGTATTGAAAGGGGTTTTCACAGTAATGCCATATAGATGAATATTTACAAAAAATGTTTAGTTTCCCAAAAAAAAAACTTTTAATTAAACAGTTCTAAAAAGAAACATTGTTTTTAAAAAATCTAATATAAACCTTTTCCACTATAAAGAACTTAGAATAGAATGGTTCTATGGGGGTTAAAGGGATAGTTCACCCAAAAATGAAAATTACCCCATGATTAAATCACTCTCGAGTCATCCTAGCTATATATGACTTCCTTCTTTCAGACAAATACAGTCAGAGTTATACTGAAAAATGTACAGCTCTTCCTAGCTTTTAACAGCAGCAAATAGTGGTTCAGATTTTGAAGCAAAATAAAGTGTGTCCACACATCATAAAAATCGCTCCACGTGGCTCCAGGGCAATGTGTTTGTGTAATAAAATATCCATATTTACGACTTTATAAACCTCTAGCTTCTGCTAACTGTTGTTCACGATTACATGAGAGAGTGGCATGCAGACATATCATAAACTCCAGTGAGAATTTTCTAGTCTCACAAGAATCAAGTTTTGTTTATAGCAAAGATAAAGCAGTCTCCTCTTGGCTTAAAATCCTCCAACATTCGTATTTTCAAATACTCTAAATTCGTGACCGGTGTTTGTCATCTACGCAATACATTATTGGTCGGACAGTGTGCGAAAGCTATATACGTTTCCCTATTATGCATTTTTGAAAATTAGCTTTCATGAAGTGAAACAGCTGTGGTTGAAAACATCATGCAAAGTTTTAAATCTGAAAGTGCACTGTGTAAAAAAGTTATTGTCTCTCAAAAGAAAGAGTCAACTCTGAATCAATGAAACCAGTTGTTTTTAAAACTAGTCCCAAGGCGTTTTGTGTTGATGTCAAAATGAAACATTAGCATATTGCCCGCCCACTTGTTGATTGCCTTGGTCTGAATGAAAATGTAAATTAATTCTTTGCCACTAGGTGCCACTTTTGAAGCATTTAAAGCTCACAAACACTGCTTTAAATGAAATCGACCAATTACTGAAGCGGTTTGGAAAAAATTAATAGTTGAATTACTCGTTTGGGAGTTGTTATAAATATATATATATATATATATATATATATATATAAAAAAAGAAAAGTATTTTTTAAATAATCTAATTACCCCTAATAGGGGCACTTTAATATAACTCCAGTTGTAATTGTGAGAAATAAGAACTTAGTATATACCTAGGATGGCTTGAGGGTGAGTAAATCATGGGGTCATTTTTGGGCGAACTATCTCTTTAAAGGTTCTGAAACCATAAAAGCCAAAGAAGAACCTGTATTTTTAAGAGCGCGCCAAGCTGTACATAACATTTTCTAAACAAAAACACAATGACTCCTTGTAGGCATGTTTGTTTTTCCATTGCAATTATGCTGGATTTCTCAAACTAGCATAGGCGTAATGATCTAAGGCCGGTTCCAGATCTCTATCTAGGGTTTGATGGGGTGTGAAGAGGAAACCCACTGCGCTTGGGACTCTGATAGCCAATACCTAAATCACCTTCCATGTCCGCCCTCAAATGTTCTTCTGCTAAATGACTCTCTTGTTTAAATGGAATTTGCAGCCAGATTCGGGCTGAATTTGTTCCAGAGCACCGAGCCTGACCGGTAGTCCGGCACAGATGTTCAAATAAGCCCAAGAACAACATGGAGAACCCTTCACACCTGGCAAGTCTCAACACAAAACTTGGCACCCCAGAAGCTGTAGGCTTGTCCTGGCTCAACCTTTCACCCCTGCTGATGTCAATGCATCCTTCGGCCAATCGGAGCGCTCCGGCCTGCCCTTGACTTTGTCGGCCCAGACACAAAGACAAATGAATCTATCAGATTAAATGTTTTTTAATGGCATACGGAGAAAGTCCGTGAGGACCCGGCTAGAAGCCATATGTGGATTTGCTCTGATAATCATTCAAAATGAGCTCTAATTTGTAATCCGCTCTGCCTCACAGGGGCCCGTGCGCAATCTGTGTTGTTTGTTTCTCCAGATGCACTGTATATAATGACAGCGGAGCTTTGTAGTGTTAGACAAAGTCCAACTCCCAGTGTTCTTGCCTAGGGCCAAGTCATTTATTCCATCTTAAGCCGAGGAATACATTTGAAAATGTCAAGGAAAGGCAAGCTTGAAGTAAGACACAAAAAGTTATGGTGCTATTCCTTCCAGAATGAAATAGAGACCACGTGAGAATTACTGAGTCCAAATCATGTCACACTTAATTAAACTGGACTGATAATGGGGAACGCACCAAAATACCGTGAAATATTGGGTCTCCTGCGACACAATGTCCACAACCAATTGTTCTGCTTTGCAAAATCTTCTGCCAAGTTCTTCTGAATTGTACTGGACAATATCAAATGCAGTATGCAGCGATGAAGGTGTAAATGTTATTAGACAAGTCAAAAACTCTTTCGTATAAGTAGTAATGTTTGTTAAGGCAAATGCTCAAGTATGAGTATTATTAAACCACTGATCCTACGTATTACACTTCAGTGCATAATTTATCTTGAGCTGCTTGTCCTTTGTGACATGAATCATACAACTTGTTGAGGTGTGATATTGTTTTTCTGGATGAACAAATTTATGATTTCTTATATACCTTTTAAAAAATAAATGCAAAATTATGTTTACGTTAATGTTATTTTTTTATCTCAATACAGTAATTTGTGAAATATTATTACACCTTAAAATGTAACATGACATTAATTATCATTTGTAATAATAAATTAAACACTATTAAATATTATAAGTCAAATAAATGTGTTCCTGTGATGCAAAGTTGAATTTTCAGCATTATTACTCCAGTTTTCAGTCTTCAGAAATCATAATATATGACCCCGGAGCACAAAACCGGTCATAAGCAGAATGGGTTTATTTGTAGCAATAGCCAAAAATACATTGCATGGGTCAAAATTATAAATCTTTCTTTCATGCCAAAAATTATTAGGATATTAAGTAACAATAATGTTCCATGAAAATATTTAGTAAATTTCCCACAGTAAATATATCAAAACTTCACTTTTGAATAGTAATATGAATTGCTAAGGACTATATATGGATAACTTTAGTTACAGTTATACAGTTTTTTTGCACCCTCAGATTGAGAATTTTTAAATAGTTTCATCTTGGCTAAATATTGTCCTATCCTAAAAAACTAAACATCAATGGAAAGTTTAATTATGCAGCTTTAAGATGATTTATAAATATAACTTTTAAGAAAATGACACTTAAGACACTTAAGTTTTGTGATCCAGGGTCACGTACTGTATGCTGATTTAGTGATTAAGACATGTTTCTTATAATTATCAATGCTGAGAACAGTTTCTGCTGTTTAACATTTTTTTTTAGGATTTCATACAGAAAGTTCAAAAGAATAGTAATGTTTTTGTCACTTTTTTGTCTTAGTGTAATATATTAACGTTTGTGCACTGTAATTACATTTAATAAAATAGCTTCTATCCTTTCATGAATCATTAAATCTTTTATATGTATAAAAAAGGCAAACAAAGAGATCCTGCAGCCCAAAAAGCACCCAATGTTCATTGGTGCAGCACAAAAGAGGCTTTTGAAAAGCTGCGGAAAGGTCAAGTGATGCTCCTACAAAGAGCTGTGGGTCATTTAGATCAGACAGACACTGTCCTCCAGTGGCGTTTCTTCATTAAACAGACACAAGTGAGAGGACAGTCTGGATCTGGGCCCAGTAAAACCAGCCTCTACCTGTGATCTCCCAAGCATGAAGAGAGAGAGGGGAGGGCTTCAGGACCCTAGCCGAGGGGCAAGCTCGTCACTCACCTGGGCTGTTGTCTTTGGACAGGACACTCGACTATCTGAAACAGCAAAGCACCCCCACACACAGCTTATTAAGGGCAGGTTTGTTCTTCCTGACAGAGCTCAATTGTAGATAATTGTCTCTTTCAGATCACTGAGGGCTTGTGTGATCCTCCATCCATTGAAGTTGAAGGAATGACGGCTTCTTTTCGCATGTGGATGGATGGAGTTCCACTTCACATAACACAAACCAATAAGGAATCAAAGACCTTTTTCCCCTCAAGGTTTAATTAGTGTTATATTCAGCATGTTTTATGGACAGGACGTTTTTACTATTTTACCATAATCATTGTTTTAATATATTCAATTGCACGGTGTATATATTTAATATCAAATGCCACATATTGCAACATTTTAAACCACTATAATAGTAGTTTACATTAAGTGGAATTTATGAAAAAATATATTTAGATATTTTATATTTATGTAATTCTAATTATTAATTGTATACTTTAAAACAATGCATACAATTATTATTTATGCTTTTTAATTTTAGTATATTATATATAATTCTATAATATATTCATATAATTTTAACAATGCTCAGAAGTTACAAACGGTTTAACACCCACACTAACCAATGGCACTGCACCTACAAATGATTCCAGTTTCAACTTGTGAGAACGTTTACCTCCAAACGATTGACGTCATCTGAATAGATAGGTTTCCCCTCATTGCAATTCCTTCAGCAGCTCACACACACACACACACACAGACACACACCTGCAGCTGGTCTGATTAATAAACTCCCAATGGCAGTCCGTTAACAGGCCAGCTGTAGAACAGCAACAGAACCATGTGTGAAATTAGCATGCTACAGGTCCTGTTATGTGCCTAACACGGCCATTACTCACACACTAACACGTATCCCTATAAACTGATACCAAGCCTGGTTTATTTGGACAAGAGGGGACATTCATTGGGTCATTGCTATCATTGAGTACTCAGTCATACAATGAATAAAATATTTGTAAGATGGAAAAGGGTTGATTTTTAAAATTACTTTTAATACTTTGGTCTGAGAGGACTTCTTATTTATTTATTTATTTATTTTTCTTTGCATTTATTTATTTATTGCTATGTCCTAGGTGCTGAACTTAAAATTATGAATTATTATGAAATATTATAGGCATTTTTTAAATATTTGTAATAATTTCAAAAGCCGTTAAAATGTGTCTCTACACGTTTTCAATTTCCATCCTGTTAGTCTTTTGTAATATCACATAAATGAATCATTTTAATAAAAGCATGTTCCTTTAATGACATCATTCTCCAGGAAGTGACAACATATTTACAGGAAAATAACAGCATAAATATTATGGATGTGATATTCTGTGATATCAGTTGCATTTCCCCTGTTTTCTTCAAAGCATTCCATTCTGTTTTATGCAGTTACAGGAATCTGTATGATATTATCAAAATGTCAAAGAAAAAAAAATAAATAAATAAATAAAAAGATCATCAGATAGACACAGAAACTCAAAGGTTTTCATGATAACCCATCAAAAAAGAGTTTGAAAATGGATTTCATTTCATGTCATTTTTGTTACATTTTTAAGTAACCATAGCTAAAGTGTAGGTTTTACAATTTAAATTAATTAGACATGCCTTTTGATTCTAAAATCCTAAAATTCTAAATTCTACAACTTTTACAATAAAAACAAAAACACAGCTAAATAAAGACAGGGATAAAGAAATTTAATTAGTAAAAAAAATAGTAATTAAAAAAAAAAAGCAAAAATCAAAAACAAAACTTGAATTACTTCCTTGACGTGTATTAATTACAAAACTATAAACCATTAAATTGGGCACAATATTGTCTTCTTAACCATCACTAGATCTTTTTAGCAGACAGGTTGTGTATTGAGATCGATGACCCATGTGTGTCCCTCAGATAAGACTCTCTATCCTCAGTATTTTTGCCCTTTTCGCTCCATTCAGACCCATTCACAAAAACACACTCACATCCTCTGCCTCTGAAACACTCAACGCTCCACACATCCTCTATGGTCATGTGGTGACAATGTGTGCGCTGTGGTGGAAGTCTGTGAGAGGAGGAAGCGAGCTGTTGCCCCGAGCGACTCGTCCTGGGGAGGAATGTTTATCGTGTCCAGTGTCTTTGATCTCGCCCACTTAATCACTTCCTGCACACTGTACGTGAACTGCTACACTGCCACATAGGGGAAGCAGGGGGAGGCCATTAGATGTGGTTACTCCTCCACTACCTTCCACAAGTCATTAGATAGAGGCTGCGATAAGGTGCACAAATCCCATGGTTTCAGGGTGTTGTGGCTGATTCCCTGAACATCTCTGAGGACCAAGCAAGACAGCCTTTAATTGCTGTCTGGCTTCGATTGGCGTCTCCAGTGCTGGGAACTTCGCCGTATGGGGGCGGACGGATGCCCGAGCCAAGCTTTACGTTATTGCTCTATGGCAGTCTTAGGCATGGGCGCCTACAGGATTTCATCTCATGGTATGCAGAAAAGGGACATTTTTAGGTAAAATCAATACTAATATATGCAGATATTAAAAAATAGTGCTGTCAAATGATTAAAAGTTTTCTTGTTTAAATGATGTATGTGTACTGTATATATTTAAATATACACACATACAGTAAATCTTTAGAAAATATTTTTTCATGTATATTATTACATTTTATACTATATATACACGTATATAAATATATTTAACATTTAAACAACATATTTTTATTTTATAAATTAATGCATGCATGTGCTTGTATATATACATACATTATAAATAGACACAGTATGCACGCATATATAATTTAAACAAAAACTTTTATTTTGGATGCGATTAATCACAATTAATCGCTTGACAGCACAAATTTAAGTTTTTATTTTCTTGACACACAAGTAGTAGTTTAATCTAAGTAGTTATGCTAGGATTGAGACTCTTTGGACTAAAAAAAATCATTTACGAAAAGGCATGGATAGAGAAGATATAGGAGTAGATTTAAATTTTCTCTACATTTAAAGAATAGCAGAGTCCACACCACAACTTTAACTACTTCTGTTGAACACAAAAGAAGACATTATGAAGAATGTTTGGAAACATTACAAAATGTTTGGTCAATTTACTGAGAAGAAAAAAAAAAAAAGATGCGTCTGGGAGAAGCTTCCATAATTCTGGGGCAGTAGTGGCCTAATGGATAGGGTTGGACTTGTAACCCAAAGGGTGTCGGTTGGAGTCCCAGGTCCGGCAGGGATTGTGGGTGGGGATGAGTAAATTACAAGCGCTCTCTCCACCTTCAATACCACGACAGAGGTGAGACCCTTGAGCAAGGCACTGGGTGTGTGTTCATGGTGTGTGCGTGGTTGTTCACTTCTCACTGCTGTGTGTGTGCACTTGGACGGGTAAAATGCAGAGCACAAATTCCTAGTATGGGAAACCATACCTGGCCACATGTCACGTCCTTTCCTTTTTCTTTCCTTCTTCTGGATTAAGTGTGTCAGTTTGTTGTGTTTCTTTATGTCATCACCGTGGCACCATATGTCCACATGACTGTAGACGCAAAGGAGACGAATTGTTGAATAAAATCATTATTTTCATTTCTTTGCGTCATCATTGATTGAACCAATGATGGCAGATAGAGTATTCTGATGATGTCTTTCATACTTTCCTGGGTCTTGACAATGGTAATTGTTTGGCAGTCAATGGGACAGTCCATCCCAGTCTCATGACAATTCGTACATATTTTGCGAGGGGGCTAATTTGTACAAATTTGCTAAATTATACGTATTTTACAAGTTGCCAATTCGTATGAATTTGTACAAATGACCTACACCTAACTCCACCCCTGAACCGACGAGGTCATACGAATTGGTCGTGAGACTGTGTTGGACAGTCACAAGCCTCACTGGTTTTATCCAAAATATAAATTGTGTTCTGAAGATGAACAAAGCTTTTACAAGTTTGGAACGACATGAGGGTAAATGTTTAATGACAAAATTTTCATTTTGGGGTGGGAAATTACTTTTTTCAGCTGGAGAAAACATTTCATGCCTAAGACTTTTACAATAGTACTGTATATCAAAAATAATCTAATCAAATAGTAAGTTGAATCGAATCATACAATTTATCTCAAAACCCAGCCTTATTCAACAGGTTAACAACTGAAAAACTGCGCAAATGAAAACAAAAACACAAATGATTGCAAAATGACGTTCGGCTATTTTACTGGAAATAAAGAACCGCCTCCAAAAGGCATATTAATTCACTTTAATTCAGTCAACAGAAGTCCATGATACAGTACACACGATTGCTGAAGATCATCGCATTGAAAACATTTCTCAGGCTACCTAGCTGTACAGCTGCAGGCGCCACTGGTCTAAGGCTTTGTTTATTTGAGCTCACATAGAGACCAGAGTTCACAAAGCACTATAAAACCTGATGGAGAACCGTGGAAGGACTCTGCGCATGTCATGACAGGTTCGGAGTGATCTGAAGGTAACCTCCCCCTACTGAGTTGGGTTCTCACCTTGACTTTTTTCTGGGCAATCCCGTCAATCATACAAGCAACATGTTTCTGGGAAGCATGACTCAGTGGAGGCCAGCAGCCCTCTTTACAACCCCTCACCGACTCACTCGGGTATCGGTGGAGAACTTGCTGCCCTACATACAACTTGAGCCCTCAGGTTACTCGGCACCTCCCTATGCAAACCCAATTGCATGTAGGAAATTCTAACAAGCCTTAAAATAGGGATAAACCTGGCTCCACACCTGGGAGAGGCACAAGCAGGGACAACCTGTTGGCTCGCCCGTGAAGGATTGGCGATTTGGGGGATTTATGCTCTATACTTCCTTATGCTCAGCTCTTATGTCATTCCAAAAAAGCTGTTGCTCTTTTGACTTCAGGCCAGGATTCAGTCTGTCAGTGGCGTGATGATGGCTGGGCAGTTGGCACGGCGTGTCGGCGCTCATGTTCTTCTCTAGAGCCAACGGGTGTAGCCGATGAGTGTTACAGAAACCTTTTGTTTCTCAGTGAGTGACGAGATCTACATAGGCAGGATTTACAGAATGTTCCTGAATCCATTTGTTAGCAAGGGTCATAAAATCCCATTACAGCTTTCTGGGTGTTCTAGGACGAACAAATATGGCAACCATCCAATATTCGGAGGCTATTCTTTAAATAAAAATAGGCCTGGATGAAATTCTGCTGAATTTGAATGTATGTAATTTGCTAAAAAAAAAAACTGCATAAGGTTTGTTTAATAAATGCAACCCAAATTCCGTAAATGTTGGGACGTTTTTTAAATTTAAATAAAATGAAAACTAAAACATTTTTATTAAATCACATGAGCCAATATTTTATTCACAATAGAACATAGATAACAGATTCTTGCCTGATATAGGTTTCCACCTGCTTAAGAGTTCATGGTCGCCTTTGACATATTTTATGTTTAATGATAAATGTAAAGATCTGGACTGTAGGCAGGCTAATTCAGCACCTGCACTCTCCTACAACAAAGCCATGCTGTTGTAATAACTGCAGTATGTGGTTTTGCATTGTCCTGCTGAAATACACAAGGCCTTCCCTGAAATAGCCATCATCTGGAGGGGAGCATATGTTGCTCTAAAACCTTTATATACCTTTCAGCATTCATAGCAAGCTTCCCATACCTTATGCACTTATGCACCCCCATACCATCAGAGATGCTGGCTTTTGAAATGAACACTGATAACACGCTGGAAGATCTCCCTCCTCTTTAGCCCAGAGGACACAGTATCCAATATTTCCAACAAGAATGTCAAATTTGGACTCGTCTGACCATAGAATACTTTGAAACAGTCCATTTTAAATAAGCCTTGTCCCACAGGTCACGACAGCAGTTCTGGACCACGATCACATATGGCTTCCTTTTAGCATGATAGAGCTTTAGTTGGCATCTGCAGATGGCACGGCGGATTGTGTTTACTGACAGTGGTTTCTGGAAGTATTCCTGGGCCCATTTAGTCAATGACAGAATCTAGCTGATGAGTGATGCATCCTTGTCCCTAACGCACAGAGATTTTTCCAGGTTCTCTAAATCATTTGATGATGTTATGCACTGTAGATGATGAGTTTTGCAAGGCCTTTGCAATTTGATGATGAGGAACATGTTTTCAAAATATTTACAA
>JAUCMR010000024.1:812109-825386 GCA_032357425.1 Enteromius argenteus
ACATATACACACAAACATATGTAAAATAATAATACAAAACTGACATTAATATAAATTTTTTTTAAATAACACCGGTAAGAACTCTAGTGCAAATGCTAGTGTATAGTTTGTTTAAATATTGTCAGTTCCCTTGGTTAACTTTATTGGCTACAAAAATAATTTACGCATCTGTAAAATACAAAAAATAATTCAAAAATAAGCCATCTTTATCAACAAAAAATTACAAGGCATAAATATGTAACCACATGTGCTACTATTTACTTTATATTTTATTTATTTTTATGACAATTGGATTATTTAACTGTGTATTAAATCAGAATTATACATAAAATGAGATTCTCTCTTGACAAAACTGTCATAAATACATGAAGCAGTGGTTTGTTTATTTGTGTTGGTGCACATGTGGCATCACATGTAGGGGAAAAAAAACCTTTTTAGCATCTTAGATCAACTTCCACTGAAGTTCCACTGAAGTCAGTGTAGATGTAGACCGTTTGTTTGCCTTTGATTTGTATCATTCGCCTCGTTTAAGTTATGTCTTTCAGTTTCATTTGGCACATGACAAGGTTTAATTTTTGCATACTGTGTGCAGATTACAGTTCAGAGGTCGGTCAGTATAACAACATACGAATCTAGCAGGTCAACTGTGGGAAAGATGTCCCTCGACTTGTTCCTCAGACACTCCCAAGACTCTGAGCAGGTACGCAGCTGGTGCCGGTGCGGGCGGGAGTTCCCGTGAACCAGAGAGCATGTTTCTGAGAGCAGAAGGGTGGGAAGCATGAGGAACCTGCTGTTTCCCATCCCAGGTGGAAGGCTTTATGTGAGGAGGCATACAGAGGGTCGGGCTCAATACCTGCTGTGCCGCTGAGACCCCCCTCACCTGGTGGACTCGTGTCTGAACAGGCACAACCCGAGCCCATTGTCTCTCACCAGGGGCCAATCTCTCCACAGTCCAACCGCCTGACACCCACAACACCAGGGATAAAGACTCCCATCTGCTGGCCTTGACTTGCTGCCAGATGGGCTGAAGACCCACTGCAGAGCCGAGGAACTAGGAAGGAGCCTTTTTTTTCTCTTTGATGGGTGCAATGCAAGGGAAGCCATCCAAAAGCATTCACAATCCTCCAAAATTGCGTAAGCTGTGAAATCTGGCACAGCGTTCCACTTGAAAACAATGGGCTTCCTTTAAAAGATCCCCATTGAATTTCTGACGAGCCCGAAACGCCGATACCTCTCGACTTCCTATTGAATGAACGCAGAGCTCACACCAAAACAGTCATGAGCCGTAAATAAGGCTTAATGCATATTAAGTGACCCCGCAGGTTCGGTTGTTGTGACATTCCAGTCAGGCCATTGTGTTCCCATTCCTCTGTGCACGTGACAAGAAGTGGTTGTTTGGAAAAGCGAAAAGAAGAAAAGGAAAAGAAAGCTTTTGTTTACTGGACCTGGCCTCAGGTGCAGGTGACCTTTGACTCCTCCAGCTCGCAGGTGGAACAAAAGACCCTTGAGGTGGAAACATGTTTCCCTCAAGCAAAACACATACCAACACTGCTATAATTATATTTTAAAACAAATCAATGATTGGTAATGCTAATATCAAAGAAACACTCATGAGTGCTTAAATATTTAGGAAAGCAAATTAAGGGATTACATAAAATTCATAGCAGAACTTCAACATGTGCCGACCAGTGGCCAACTATAGTCTAGATTTTGGACTATACAGTGTTTATTATTATTATTTTATTTTTACAATTATAATATTATTGCAGACTCTGTTCCAGGTATATTCCATTATATTATATAATATTATATTTCACTTATAGTTATTTAAGTGAAAGTTTTCAGGAAAAAAAGGTGCTGTATAAATATTAAAACATACTAAATATTTGTTCAATTAATTCCAGACCTTTTATCTTTAAATATAAATATCCTAATATAAAATTCTGTTCCTGGTGTATTATATTATATTAATATTGAAACTTTAATTTTAGTTTTCATAGCTATTTAAGTGAAATTGTTCAGGAAAAACATTTTAAAAAAGGTTAATATTATAACATACTAAATATTTATTTAGAAATTTCTGGATTTTTTTTTTTTTTAATGTAAATACTTTTATTAGCGCTGTCAAAAGGTTTAATCCGAATTAATCGCATCCAAAATAAACGTTTTTGTTTGCATGTTTATATGCATGTGTGCTGTGTATAATTATTATATATAAATACACACACATGTATATATTTCAATATATTTATTTATAATATGTTATATGAATATAAATATAGACATGTAAATACATGTAAATAATAGACAAACAAAAACTTCTATAAAATTCTGTAATTGGTGTATTATATAATGTATTATATTATGTTATTTCCCAACGCCGTCAATATTTCAAACATTGTTCAGAAAAAAAGTATAAATATTATAACACTACATTTAATATGAGCAATTTCAGGCGATTTTCCATTAGATTTGATTAGATTAGGTATTCAGACTTCTTGACATGTGCCACTTATTTTTTGTTAAATACAACTGGTACAGTATTTGTTTGTGTTTAGATGACATGAGACAGTTTGACAGTGGTACCATTTCCCATCAGGAAGCATTACTGTTTCAGCAGCTTCCCCAGAGGCGATGATGACCCTCCATCAACACTAGTGAATCCCCATTTGGCAGATCGATGATTGATCATTTATCTCTTTGGAGATTATATTTTCTCGAGACGTCTCATCCTTCAACCCTGTCCCAGAAGCTAAACACAGGATACGGTTCAGTGACAAGTAAGTCTGGTTGAAAGAACAGGAACAATACTTCCTCTGATTGCCGGATGACAATAGGACCAGTGACAATGCTTTAAAGTAAAGGGATGTAAAAAAGTCATAAAAACTTATGCTATTTCAGAAAAAGAAAAAGAAAAAAATCACAAACAATATCCCTAACTGTACAAAAGAAGAGTTTGTGTTTCTCCAGAGGTTTTGTGTTTGGGTTTGAGACAGACACTGGCTCAACACTGCCACCAAGCGGTCTGTCCTCGAAAAGTCAGAAGCAAATAGTGCTTGTCTGCTTCTTGTCACTCTCTGGAGTGGGTGAGCTGTGGTTAGGCTGGTGAGATGACTTCACTGGAAGGGAAACACATAGAATGGGATGGGATTTTCCATTGCGCTGCGATGTGAGAATGCTCAGACCCTCTTGTTTCAAAAAAAGCACTCGGCTGAATTACAGACAGAAACCTTTACAGCCAAAAGGGAAATCCTTGTAATCCTTTTTGGATTTCAAGTTCAACATGTCTGTTTGTGTCAAAGCCACCGGACAGCGGAGACTTGTCTTTGTAGAACTGAAAAAAATAATGAGACGCAATCACACATCACTATTTAAAAATGCAAGGATGGTGGACAGAAGGAAAAGTCCACGCTAGTGTTTTCTGATGCCAGTAAACGATGGGAGTGTTGAAGAGCTACAAAGAATTTACATACTTGTCTTCTGGGTGTGTGGGAATGTAAGTACCTGGCAATACTAAACAACAGAGTTATATAAAATCGGCTAAACATCATCTAAACGAAGTGCAACAAAACACTTACTGTAAGAATACAAATCAGTGAAGTTTAGAGGAAACACAGCTTTTTTTAAGGAACAATGCATTATTTTAAGCCACCAAGAAAAAAAAATGAAAAATGAATTAAAATGACTGTGGTCTAAAAAAAAAAAATGTAGAATAGCTTTTTTTAAATTGAATTGCTTTATTAAAGCTGCTAATAAAGATGCTCATTAGGTGTGCTATTAAGCTTTTTCTGTACAGCAGCAGTAGTTTTGTCAATCTATCATGTTTCTCATAAACCAGTTAAATTAGTATTATTTATCACTATTTCCACCAACAAAAATAGTGTCTATACCTTACATTCTCATAAAATTAAATCAGAAAGACAGTACTCAAAGAAACTCTTGATTACATAAATGTATGCTTTACTCATTTCGTGTACGATTGTTCTGATATGACAAAGTTAGCAGACGCTGTAATTATGGTCTATTTCCTAAAGGATTTTGATGCTCAAAGGATGCTTAATAATTCAAACGCAACCTAATCGTATTAATAAAAGTTCAACAAGCACGCATTAGCATTAGCATTAGCATACATCGAGAAAATCCATCCCAATCTGATCTGTTTAGATTTGTTAAATCTTGCCATACATCAAAACAACAGACACTGAAGTGCACAAACTTGCGAAAGCAAACACAGACGCAAAGTTGTGCAGGGTGAAGTCGACACACAAAGTGCTGGGATTAGTGGTGTTGGCTTTCTTTCCATCGTGTGAGAGAGTGTTACCACAGGAAACCTGATCTTCTTCAATAATTCACAGTAACACTGGACCACTACAGCATTCTCCATTAGCCCTGCTCGAGACCTCTGGCCTTACACCTCTCATTTGCTGTATTTCTGGCACACTGGATAGTCAACACTATGGGGAAGCAACAATGCATAGTGACTACAAGACAAGCAATGGAAAAATTTAACTAATGTGTTTATTCAACCTGATCTCACGGCAATTCGTACATATTTTACGAGGTGGCTAATTCGTACAAATTCATACGACCTCACTTTTACGAATTCATACAATTTCTTCTAAATCGTACGTATTTTACAAGTTGCCAATTCGCATAAATTTGTACGAATGACCTAAACCTAACCCTGACCCTAAACCTACCCGTCACGGGGTTTTAGAAAAGCTAAAGGGTTGAGGTTGTACAAATTAGTACGAATTAGCACGAATTTGGGACCTCGTACGAATACGTACGAATTGGTCGTGAGACCGTCTTGGTTTATTTCAGGTGGATTGTGTATTGATCTCTCTTGTATTCAAATAAAACATCTTACATAGAGTCATTCTGATTTATATTTAATTTACCTTTCCTCACTGGAGAACTGAGGTTTCAGGCAACTATTCTGTGCTATCTTAAAGTACACTTTTCCTTCATTCTAGGATGCCTAATATATCAGGGACTTTAACAATACCTTTTTTTAGGTCATCGGATGCAAAATTCACTTTACAAGTTGTTCAAACATAAATTGTGTATACACATCCATCCTATAATTAATAATTAAAATAATAATTCCCATATAAAAATATCCTTTCTCAAATCAGGCTGTTCTGAGATTCCTGTCAGAATGACATAGTTCTGCACAGGCCCCTCCCACAATAGTTGATTGACAAGGCCATCTAAAGCAAACAGTAACATGAGAACAGCTCATCACCCCACAGAAGATAGGGGCGGGGTCAGCAGAACTCATTTGCATTTGAAACAACATGGACACGCGCTAAAAACAGCTGATTTTGACAGCAATATACACCCATATAGCAATATTTCCAATTTATGTAAATAATATTAATATTTTGTTTCAAATAAAATAAAATACATTGAAATATATCAAAACATTTCTGTGTGTGTATTTTTCAGGCTTATGCATCAACCCTATTACATTCAAAACTTAATTAAAACTGTCCATAGTGTGACTTACTTTTATATCTTTAAAATACTATTGTAGTTTTTATTCATAATCAATAAATTTTTTGTTTTCATTCCAAACTTATTCACTATTAACTGCAATTTTCCCTAATTTCCCTAAATTCCTAATTTGCTGCTCATTAATAGTTAGGTAGTTGTTATGTTTAGGTATTGGGTAGGAATAGTGATGCAGAATAAGGTCATGTAGAATAAGGCATTAATATGTGCTAAATTACTACTAATAAATGGCTAATATTCTAGCATGCTAATAAGCAGGTAGTTAGGAGACCCTAAAATCAAGTGTTATGTTTTTGTAAATCTATCTAGTTTATTTTATTTTTTTTTTAGTTCTAGTTTAGTACATCAAGTTAAACTAAAAGAAAATGATACAGTTAATAGCTAAAACAACATGCATTTTTTTTCAGCAAACATGTACATTCCAGTGACAAAAAATATTTTAACTGATATAATAACTCTGTCTCAAACTTAAAAGTTAATGCAAGTGATTTACACAAGATATTCAAACCAGCCTCTGTTTCACGGAATGACCCAAATCGCTCCAAGACAGACATGTCATAAGAGGGAAAAAAAGGCCTAGTAAAAAAAGAAAGACAGGACAGCGCTCAAGTGGAGACATTTTAAGAAATGAGGTGAGACAAAAGTTGTGAAGTGCTGGTGAGGTATCGGTCCTGCTCAGAAGCTCTCATGTGCACTTTGTCTCCATTTACTTAATTAATATGTGAGGCAGCTGCCTGTTCTGGGAGGGCATAAATCCTCCGGTTGTCCTGGAAGAGCCATAAACCACTCATCAATTATAGACACCAGTGGCATGAGCGTGACTAATACCCTCATGACATGCTTATTCACACCAGAGCCCAAGCCAATGAGCACCTACGGAGCCTTGACAAGACAAGTGCGTCACCTTTTTGACCACCAGTGATGCTCTTTGTAACCATCGGGCTGACCTTAGGTGCTCTGTCACAGCAGATCTTGAAAAACAAGATCTTTGAATCCAATCCTGGTGACATAAATCAAAAAAAAAAAAAATCTTTTTGTTTGCTTGTCTGCCAACTCTGTAGAAAGTTATACGAGTGGAAACCGAAGCCGTGCTATCTGAGATATAAATTTTTAAGCAGCTCCTAAATTCACAAGCCTGAATGGTGGAAATCCAAACTGTAGTTGGTATGAATGAATCTGCAGCACTGAGCTGTAAGGACACCCTGATAGTTCCAAGTGAAGTAATGATATGTTTAATGCCACAACACCCTGCTCCTGTTGTTAAGCTGCTGAGCCATGTGGAACAGCCAACTGTTTGCGTGAGAGAAACTTTATGGCTTGGTGCCCATGTGTGGCACGCTGGAAACCTAAGACAGCAGGACAACACCGATGCCGTTGTTCTTGACACCGAACTCAAGTGGCACTTTCAACGTTTCATTTTTATACACAGTTTTCACCATGTGTTTTGACTTGACACTTAAAAAGTGCTCTGACAGGTTGAATTCGATCTCATGATTCAATGCCGACTGTCTTTGTGGAGAAGCCGATAATGTGGAAAACTATGGTATAGAAAATATGGCAATCATTCAGTACAATGGTACTGTATGTGTCATAACACAATACTATTACCACCAGATATCATTACTCTGATCGTTCTACCATTGTGCTTTTTTGTTAGGGCTACTGCTTTCAAAAAACAGAAGTAATGTATTAAGAGACAAAGCTATGTCAGCTAATCTTTTTAGGTAAAAGTCACCATGAAACACTGTTCACAAACCATTATGCTTTAACCATTAAAAGTGTAGGACGGGACTTCATTTGATCTATTCATAATTTTAAGTCACATGACCGGCTCAAAGATTTGGAGAGCAAAACATCTATAGAACTTCAGCATAAGCATGTCAAATTATCTTCTGTTTATACAAATATTTAGATCAGCCCTTAAAAGAATAAAATAAAGGTATTTTTGAACAAAATTCAGAATTAAGCACCCGCTGCAATATTTCAGTCATTAAAGAGTGCAACAAAATGTTGCAAAAACACTTAAGGTGCCGTAATATATTTAAAATGGTAATACTAAAAGATCAAATTCAGCATTCACCATATTAACAATGCATAGTTTACATAGGTAAGCAGATGAGGCCGGAATATGAAAACAATCTGCTTAAAGGTTTGGAATTTTCCTTATAACCTTTTTTTTTTTATGGGATACCATTTAATGTCAAACTTTGCACATTGTCTTTATATTCTGGATTCATCTTCTTGCCTGTACAAATAAGGTTTATTGAATTTCGCCTTTTAATATCTGCATTTTACTACATTATTACTTTAATTATTATTACTAAAATAACTGGCGATGAGTGGAGCAAAGCTTTGTTTTGCCCGCCAGGTGGCCATTCCTATAAGAGTGTGATGTCACGTGAAAACTATCAATTTGTAAATGGATCGTAAAAATTGGGTGTAAGAGTCTATTGATGCCAATGGTATCTAAAATTTACTTACAAAGCTTTTGGTAAAACACAGCCCAGAATGAAGTAAGGTAATTAGCGGGAAGAATGTATTATTAGAGTTATTAGACTTCACAATAAAACATAAAATGAATTTCAGCACAATAGAAACAGGAAGGTATACATTGAGAGTGACTTTTTAAAATTTATAGTACTTCTAAAACCAGGTGAATGATGTAGAATTACTATTTTGCTGTTTGTCAGTTTGTCACATATTGACTTCGATGAGAAAGCCATGTGAGACTGTTCAGAGTTTTTCACGTCACATTACATGTTACATCACATTCAAGACTTTAGTCACTGACTGAATACTTATCTACTCACATTTACATATTTATTTTGCTATCTGACTGCCTACTCAACAACAGCTCTTTAGCTCCAGCGTCATTGTGATGAGGTTGGTCGAAATTCCTGGCCGGTTCATTTCCTTCATGGTGATGTTTTACCAACAAACCACACATTTTGACAAAACAAAATATCACCAAATGGCCAAATATACAATAAACTAAATAAAATACGAAAAGTTGTAACAGTAAGCAAGTAATTATTAAAAATAAAAGAAACAATAACAAGATTAGTAAAATTAAAATAGTTCAAATTGTTTCTACACTAAGTGATGTTGATAAACAAAGTTTCGGGAGGAGCGCGTACGCATGATTAGCCACAGCTGGAATCGCATTCCTAATCAATCTAATTTCGTCTTGTCCAATCAAATCCATAAGCCTTCCCCTTAAGTAAGTCCGTTTCCTTTCCTTCTACATCTCGTTCCGCATCCCTCCTCCACCCCTTCTCCACCTCATTTCGCGTCTTCCTACAGAGGGGGGCAAGCAGCCCTCGCCAGGGTTCAAACACCGACCTCCAGGCTCGCCCTCTGGACAGCATGCCAAATATGCCTAAATTGTTATCATAAGGAAGCGCGAACTCATGAAATATTTCTCAGTAAACTTCAAATTCTGGTTTTGGTTTGATTTCAAAAGTCACACTAAGCAAAGGCTGTCCGTTTTGCCTATATATGTCAAAATAAATCCTTTATATATCTAAGACAGCACAATCGAGTGCACAAGGCTTTAACTTATTTCAAAATAAAATCCTAAAACAATTATCGTGCTTGAATCAAAACTAATCTTTTGACTTAATCAGTCAAACAAACAAGTATGTTTAAAAAAACCCACACAATCAGGTCAAACTTCAGTCCGCACAGTTTTCATCTTAAGAGCCATTGAGCACGTCACAAGTGCCTGAAGCAAGCTATATCTATGTATACAACACTATCACCCAACAGCATGCCACTGTTTTGAATAGGAGAACCCCCCTGAAATGACAGTGTCAGCAATTATCCTCTCTGGGATATCTCTACTTGATGCAGCTCTGGAAGAACCTGCTGTATAACAGCGCTAACACAGAAACTGGCACCCGGGGCCTTGTAACCGGCTTATCTTAATTATCATATCAGCTGTCCTTCAATTAGGGTTTACTTTAATGGATGCACCCATTGCATTCATGCACATGCGCCAAAACACAGACTAATGTAAATTATTGACAACTCGTGGCAAGGCAATTACAAGCTAATTACAGCTTTTGTGATTCAAATGACAAAACTGGTAAATGGGGCTGTAACCTAAAACTAATTATTGTCCCCCCCTTCCAGACACTTTTGCCTACCTACTGTACTGGCTCTCATTTCCCTTTTTTCATTTGTTAGATTGCTATCGCAGCATTGTGAAATGTGGCTGTCAGCTGTCGGTGGAGTAAAAGACTGTCCAGACGTAACAAAGCAGGTAAAGAGAAGCACAGGAATGCGGCCTCTTCCTTCTGTCTCGGTCTGTCTTGTGCAACCTTTTGACAGACGGCTGCAATCATTCCTATTGTGTGTCACGCAACATCAGACTCAAAACGCCTCTGAGCTTCACCTTTCACAGAGCGGTAATTCTCTGATGTTGGCCGAGACGCGGAAACGATACAGAATATTCGCTGTTAGTTGCAGATGAAGCTGTAGGGCTGCAAGCCACAGTGGCTTTGCACCAGCATTTTACTAGAGAGTATTTTATGTGCTTAGTGTTGGTATGAATTATGGCAAATTTTATGGCTATAAACTACATAACAAAATCTAAACTTGTGCTTGATCTAATTTAGGCCTCTAATAATTTTCATATGTCTTTGGAATGTCTGCCAGCACAGCGCTCCGTTTGCAAATGTGACCTCTTAAAACGTACACGCAGTCATTTCCTAATATGACTTTTGCACAGCCAGACTTTTAAGTATTGGCATAAAGTCTTGTCCAGTTTATAGACTGGCCAACAGGAAAAGTGATTAATCACAGTTTGTTTTTTTCTGTGCACAGTATGGGTGTGGATGCTAATTTGAATAATTACAGTGCAGTGTCAGTTCAAGACTGTACACAAAATGCAAAGAGTTAAAGTCCGTGTGAACAGGAAGTTGCCGCTGACTTTGTGGATTAGAGGGCGGGGGGGCGGGGTTACTTTAGTGCCCCTCCTCTGTGGTTGGGGATGTTCTGCCCAAACTGTCAAACTGACATCATCAGAGAAGGAATTCCATTCCAGAGTCGTGGCCTAATGGATAGGGAGTTGGGCTTGTAACCCAAAGGTCGTGGGTTCGAGTCCCAGGTCTGGCAGGGATTGTGGGAGTGAATTCCCAGCACTCTCTCCACTTTCAGTACCATGAGGTGAGACCCTTGAGCAAGACACTGCTCCCCGGGCGCCGCAGCAATGGCTGCCCACTGCTCTGTGTGTGCATGTTGGATGGATTAAATGCAGAGCACAAATTCCAAGTATGGGTCACCATGCCTGGCCACAAGTCACTTCACTTAAAAATTATTATTATTATTATGTTTTTTTAGTGTATTAACTTGGACAGATTAATTTGTTCACCTCAAGACTAGAAATGTGCGCTACCAAAGTAAATTGTGCAAATTTATATTTCATCAATCATTTTAACGGGAAAAAATATGTGGACATCGTAAAAGCATAACATGGTGATATAAAAATATGTACCTCTGTGCACTTTTTCGGTTACATATTGCGATGGTTCAGAATTCTAGTTCAGTTAATGCTCTATCATGTTAGAAATATGCCCTACACCAAATCCAATCCTAAACCTACCCGATAGTGTTAACAAAACTGATATCAAAAGGCATTTATTTATACAACCGTGCCATTTCTACTTCCTTTTACACAGATTTAAACTGTTTTGTCAAACCATTTTGCACAGGATTTCGAACCGGAGCTTCTATTGCAATTCAATGCCGTATCACGTGAGTGACCCAGTGAACCCACGGTCTATGAAAACCCATAGATATGAAGCTGGATATGTGTGATGCTAATGTTAAAAAGCACCAGTTTTTAAATATCCCACCATATTAATATTGTTTTGAAGTCATAACATGATATTCTTCAAGTAATTGTGTGAAAATTATACTTTATTAATTGAAACTCTGTAAATTTCTGTGAAAAGGAATAAAAGGTGTCAGAGTTTGACTGCCTCTAGTGTTCATTTGGAAACTGCACTGATGTACTTAATAGTGCATATTTCGTGGCTCGCTAAAAAGTGCACCAAGGTACGTTAATGCCATGAGAACAGGTAGCAAAACGTAACAGTAGGTCTCTCACCAACATTAAAATAATGAACATCAAAACTTGCTTTTAACCCATGCAGTGTATGTTGAATAACTAAACAGATTTTAGAAAATGTTGTACAAGATGAAAAATGTCTGCAAAAGCAAATAAAACTTTACATCACTGACCCAACAGCCAACACGGTAATCTGACTGGAGGACTTTTGTAAGCCTTCATCTCATATCCTATTATGAAGGTGACAATCATGGTGAGTGCTTGGTGCCAGTCGCATTATCCGTTCTTTGTGACGTGCAGAATACAGTATAGTCACACAGACATCATAGAGCATTAAGTCCTGCCTCTCTAACTACCACCCACAAACTCATGAGAAAAACAAGACCTCTAAAGTGAGCCGCAGTCAGCGGCGGCCCACACAAACATGATGCAGAGAAGAAAAAAAAAACCTAGAAGAATGTGAAGGTGTTGGTGGTTGACGCCACTCTAAGCCAATGTGGCTCAGGTGAGCACGGAGCTCTCGCAGGCCTGCTGTCTGGGCTTGGCTCATCACACTCATGAGAAACTCCCATCATGCCTTCAGGGCCTTCTCTGCACGGCAACAGGTATGCATGTTGACGCATGCCGAATCCCTCTCTTTTCTTCTGTTTTTTCTCCTCAAAGTTCTTGTGAATGTCGCGTAACGCCCTGTCTAAACCGCAGACATCAGAAAAACCACCTGAGCAAAGCTGTGACTTGTTTGATTGCACAGGCTCACACCCTAGTTTCTCCCGCTTCACCCCCTCCCCATTCCCAACCAGCCCCGGCCCAAAAACACACCAGTAAACACACACTTGCACATACTGTAGCTCTAACAGCATCGTGGTGCCACATGTCCATCACAAAGCGTTCCCCGAGGCTTGATCCGGCCTGGGCTGCTGCCATGTGCTGGGAGAGGAGACATGCTGATGGATGGAGAAGGAGGTGGATTCCAGCGACAGGTGAAGGATGTGCCGTCCCTTTGATCTGCTTCAAGTGTAGAGCGAGCAGGAAGAAAGAGAGAGAGGAAAAAAAAAACAAGTGACAATGCACATCTTAAAGGTCATACACTTTGTCGTCACAAGTGGTTAAGGAATGATGTGCTGTCCTCTAAAATTGTGGCCTTATAAGATGCATCTGGTTTTTATTTCATGATATATGTCACCCTGGATATCAAAATCAATCATAAGGGACGATTTTTGTAAACTTATACATGAAAAATGAATGAATAAGCTTTCCATTGATGTATGGTTTGTTAGGATAGGGCAATATTTGGACAAGAGACAACTATTTGAAAATCTGGAATCTGTGGGTGCAAAGAAATCTAAATATAGGGAAAATCACCTTTAAAGTTGTACAAATAAGGTGCATGATGCATATTACTAATCAAAACTATATTTTGATACATTTATGGTAGAAAATTTTCAAAATATCTTCATGGAATATGATCTTTACTTAATATCCTAATGATTTTTGGCATAAAAGAAAAATAAATTATTTTTGACCCATTTAACCCATAAGGACCCGGACCTATTTTTCCTTATAGGAAAATTATGAGGCATATAAAACAGACCAAATGGACCACTTATAACGTTTATGCAGTTGTTTTTAAAATTCAACCCCTCCTTGTGAGAGATCTGTAATGTTACATATATGTCACATTGGGCGT
>JAUCMR010000024.1:825486-846753 GCA_032357425.1 Enteromius argenteus
ACTGAACCTGAGTGTTGATTATATGTCACTTAGGGACTTCCAGAGTTGAAAGTGAGGGATAATGCTTTAAAAAGACCATTCCAGCCAATCAGTAGTGTGTGACACCTGCGTCACCGTGGGTCCTTATGTATTGTTGGCTATTATACAAATATACCTGTGCTACTTATGACTGGCTGGGTCACATATGGTAAATAATCACATTCACACTTTCACAATTTTTTTTTAAGTTTCAAAATTTAATTTCCAAAGGTTTTTTTTCCCCATTTAGATATTGCAAACCTTACCGTCTAAACATTCCTTCAATTTAGAATTTTTAATTAAATGTAAAGTTTCAAAATAAGTTCCAGAATTGGTCCAAAATAAGTTCTAAAGGTATTTTTATTTAGAACTTGCAAACTTATTCATTTTTTATTTAGAAATTCTAAAATTAACAGTGCAAAGTCTTTTCAATTTAGAAATTGCAACACAAAATTTCTAAATGTTTTATTTAAAAGTTGTGAACTTCCCTTTTTTATTATTATTTAGAAGTTACAATATTAAAGTTCTATTGGTCTTTTTTATTTAGAAGCTGAAAGCTTATTTTTTTTAATTTAGCAGTTCCAAAATTGACATTCCAAAGTCTTTTCAATTAAAAAGTTCCAAACCTGAAGTTTTATATTTTGTTTTATTTAAGAAAATTAAGTTCATTTTTTTTATTTAGAAGTTAAAAAACTTCAAATTTCAAAAGTTTTTTAGTGTAGCTAGTTTCGTTTAGTTTCATTTACAAAAGTTACAACATTGAAGTTTTTCTCTCTTTTTTCAATTTAGAAGTTGCAACCTTGTTCCAAAAGTTTTTTTTGTTTTAATTCTTTCAAAATTGAATTTCCAAAAATCAAATTCAATTTAGAAACAATGCTACATTTTCTTTCTGTATTAAAACTATGATGCAGTACCTTTAAACAATGCGTGACACCTATTTTGACTAGCAGACATTGAAATGATTTGTTATGCTGCTATGGCAACCGTATCTGCAAAGAAAGATGAGCAAACAAAGTTGTAGGTGTCAAGGTGACGATATATTAGCATTGCAAAAGAGCCAAAGAGCAAATAGTCCGAGTCGCTGTGCCAACACTTCACCGTTAGTAGGTTACAGACTGCTGAGACATCCATCAACACAAACATGTTCTGCAAAGTGTAATCCATCTCACAAACAGAAAGTGATATCAAAAGCAACCTGACTCCCCATTAAGCCTTTGACATACTCCCAATAGAGTTGTTCTGTATATCTGTTTCAGAATAAGGAAAAACGTTAACACCACATGAGCGTATAGTTAAACGGCTGAAGCATACAGAATATTTACACACTTTAACTGCAGATCAAGGAGATTAAATTCATTATCATTTCGTTCATCAATTTTTTTTAAGTCATGCTTCCTTTAATTCTTTTAATTAGATATTAGCCTTATTTTAGACATTACTTGACAAGACTTAAAGGAATAGTTCACCCAAAAATAAAAATTCTGTCATCAATTACTCACCCTAGAGTCGGTTTAAATCTGTATGAATTTCTTTGTTCTGCTGAACACAAAGGAAGATATTTTGTAAAAAGTTTGTAATCAGGCTGTTTTGGGTCACCATAGTAGAAAAATGCTTGGTTACAAACTTTTTTTTTTTTTTTAAATATATTCCTTTGTGTTCAGCATAGAAATTCATACAGATTTGGAACTACTCAAGGGTGAGAATTTTCATTTTTGGAACTATTCCTTTTAATTTAGTTAAAAACCAAATTACACACAGTCAAACTTACAGTATGAAAGCCTGTTTTGTCTTAGAATAAAATAAAATAATAATTTGTTTAAAATAAGAAAAAGCCACATTCTGATATTCCCATGAAGTTACAAAATCATTGCAAAGTCACAATTTTGAAGAAAAGAGTGAGAGTGAGAGTAGATGTGAGATACTGAAATCACCATACATTTTAAGACTAATTTTATTCTTTTGCAGTGTTTACTCATACCCTACATTTAGCTTCTTCCACAAGCCATTTCACTCCACAATTTCTATTTCATGCTGGCTTTATGTCATATTGTTAGTGAGAAAAGGTCTGTGAGATATGAAGTTCCATACAAAACCATTAAAACCATTGTAACTACAACTGATGTCCAACTCAATAAGCATGTAAAGTCGCATCCTTGTAGTAGCTGTAATCCATATGTTAGCAGCTTACATTTTTGAAGCACAGAAAATATGTAAACTCAAAGAAACCAACAATGCCTTATTATAAGCTATATTTAACACTGAAAACTACTATTCTAAAAAGCCATCAGAAACTCCCAAGGGAACCTTTGGTTCAAAAACGCTAACTCTTCTGGGTTTCAGGACTACAAATTCAACAACTCTATATAAAACACATTACAGTCCTTTAAGGACATTTAAATCTTTTACTGGTGAAATGTGGGTCTTCTGTAATCCCCGCTGCAGCTAACGCTACAGGCAGCACTGAAAGACGTCTGCCTCAAAGGCACCAGTCGGTCCAGTGCAGGCAGCATTGCATCACACACTGTACTCATAAACAAGGCTGTCTTGTATTTCCTGTTGCTTTGCACGCCATAGTCTTGGCTGCCCCAGACGGGCTTGGCTGCAGTGACATATAGTTGAGGTGGAGCACCGCTGGTAAAGCTGGGACACTGGGCACATGGCCAGTAGAGTGAAGGTGGTTCAGACACCACCCTGGCTTCAGGCACCCGCACCAACCGCAAAACCCCAGCCCCCTGGAAAAACATCAAGCGTGCTGAATACATCAAGCCCCAAAACCATCGTACAAAACCAAGGCCAGATCCCAAAGTCCAAGACGTGCAACAATCTTCTCAGAGCGAACCTGAAGGATGGCCTCAGCTATGGGACAATTCTCATAATGAAAGAATAATGAACACTGTAAAAAATTACCGTGATTTTAATGCTACAGTAAAAACGAGTTAAATGGTTAATGGTAAATTACTATCAAATTTACAGGGAAAAATGTGAACTATCCCTGCATTGCATTTCAATTTTTTTTTTAAATAACTGTTTCTTCTTAGTATTTTTCTTATCAGTTATGTTTATTAGGGGTTGTATGTTACATGCAATGTTGTTAAATTAATGTTTATTGCATATTTCAGTTTAATGTGCTTGTGATGGGCTTTGAATCATCATGTGACTTTCTCATCACCACCTGCATTTGGTGCTTATCAGTGTATTTCAAAGGTACAAAAAAGATTTCAGTACTTTAATAGGTTGGTATAATAACATTATATCAGTTAATGAAATTACAGTATTTAACTGTAAACTTAACTTAAAACCGTAAAAAAAACCAAAATGTTGTTAACGTTTTTTTTTTTTATGGTCGAATTCTGGAATTTTATGGGATTTTTGTTTTTTTTTACAGTGTACACATAAATACATTTATTTAAATAAAAAGCACATAGTCCTGCAATTTTCCGAGTTACCATATTACTCTATAAACATCAAATAAGAAAGGATGGGAGTATTTTGCTGCTGTTATCTGCCCGAGGTGTGCTGATTGGTCATTTTCACAGGCTAACTACAGGTGTACCCTGCTTTACAAGTATATTTTGTTTCTGGAAACACGCTTGTAAAGCAAATTCTTGTAAAACGAGTCCTTAATCCGTAGTGTGTGTGAGGATTGAATAGTTGTAAACAAGGCCTCATAAAGAAATGTTTCTCTATTAATAAACAGCACAGCAAATCAACCTTTCATGATAAACCTGTATGACTTTCTTTCTTCTGTGGGACACAAAAGGAGAAATTGTAAAGTATTGTATGGGTTGTTCTTTTCTGTGCATCTGCAGTGAATGGAGCCTGAGGTTTCAAACTTCAAAAACTGACATAAAAGCATCATAATTGTATCATGAAGTGGTCGATGTTAGGTATACTGTAATATACAGCCTTGTGAAGCCATATGACATCAATGTAACAATTATTATTGTTATTTTATTTTTTAATTAATTCATGATTCAGATTATAGCTCATTCAGGTTTTGATTTCACCAAATAATTTTGTTAAATGCGCAATGGAAGAAAAAGACTATCAGTGAAAAGCAACTTAAATTTCAAGCTGTTCTGATTTAGCATATTGGGTAACACTTTACAATAAGGTTCATTAGCTAACATTAGTTAACAACACTAACTAAGATTGAACAATTTTTCTACAGCATTTATTAATCTTAGTTACTGTTATTTTCAGCATTTACTAATGCATTATTAAAATCACAAGTTGTGCTTGTTAACTTAATTTAATAAGCTGTAAACCAACATGAACTAACAATAAATGACGGTATTTTTATTAACTAACATTAACAAAGATGATTAAAAACTATAATAAATGTGTTAATCATTGGTCGTTCATGTTAGTTAATACATTAATGTTAACAAATGACACCTTATTGTTAAGTATTATCTCATATTGTATATAGGTCACATGGAGAATGTGTTGTCATGTCCTTTTCATAACTTAAAAGCTCAAGATGCTCAAATAATGTCTTACAGATTTTGACTAAATTTTCATTTTTGGGTGAACTGTAACAGCAAAACAATGTTGTTTTGTCGATAAACACATTAATTTCCAAAACAACGATTTTTAAAGCACAATGTATTTCTGAGATGTCCCTTGATGTCCCCACAGCGTCTCCTCCTGTCCCCCTCCCTTCATCTCGCTACACCTCCCTCCCTCCATCCTTCTGTCCCTCCCTCTACAGAGTCTGGGATGAACAGTCTGTAATTGTGGAGAGGCCACAGCACACAGCCAGAGATATAAATACCCATTTCTCCTGTTCCTGTCAAAATAAAGGACTTTATGAAAAAAGAAACAGGGACTCTTTTTTTGTGGCAGCCGCCTGCCAGTGGAAGGGTTTATTTTGGCTGCTTTATGTGTGCTGTGTACCTACAGCATCCTCAGCCTTCCTTTAAAAAAAAGATGCACTCAGTTACTAAGAAACATCAACACAAAAATAAATGCACAACATAAGGGTTAATTTGTCTGTGGGTCAAACCCATTAAAACATGTCTACATCACATTTTACCCTCTCCAAAAAAAGAAAAAAAGTAATTGCAATTTTCATAAAGAATTATAAGCCTTTTTTAAGATTTGTGGATTTCCATTTAATGTCATTTTTTTCTTTCCCAATCAAACCATTTTCATTACATTAATGTAAAAAACACATTATTTACATTTATAAACTAATAATAATACATTTTCTAATGCCTCTCATTTTTATATATTATAAATAATGTAGTAACAGAATAACAGAAAAAAACTATGTGTATTTTAGTAATTTGGAGGAAAATGTAATTATCTTGAAAATAATGTCACAAATATTAAGAACAGGCTTTCATGTCTTTTCCCAATCAAGTCATTTTTATAACATTAATACAAAAAGAAATAAAAACACATATTATTTACATTTATAATGTATCATGGTAATATATCTTCTAATGCATTCAATGCTGATGTATCATATTGTACAATTTATTATAATATATATATAAGTATACACACCTTTAAAAATTACTAAAAAAAATCATGTGTACTACAGCGATTTGGAGTGAAATGTGCTTAATTATAATGAAAAGGACTTGATTGGGAAATAACTTTCTAAATGCATGTTAAAGATATTCTAAACAATTTATCCATGTAGGCTATATTTTTCATTTAAAAACAGATGAATTTTATTTTTTATTTTTCATGTGCATCACAATTCAGAAGCCAAGACCTGTCTTAACTGTTTCTATGCAAAATGTTAAGTAAAACAGCTCCTGTATAAGGCCTAAGGTATCAATACTGAAGTTATAGGTCACGTAAGAAGTCACTTGGAAGCAGCATATTAATTTTAAATTCATCCCTTTGTGCAAATGTATCCAAAAACACACGCGATAGCGACCTTTTTTGGCAAGCAGAGACCTTTTTTTTTCCACCAATAGCTCCAGGCATCTTTTAATTAATTTCATGACTTGATGAAAACAAAATACGCATTGTCTGATATTTTACGACGCGATTAACTGTTTACTCATTTACAATAGATTATCTATTGGCTATAATGACTGTAGGCATTTGTGGAAAGCAGCCAGTGTGCTAATGTGATTTAGCGCAATGCAGTTCTTCCAGTGTTGTTTTCAAGAATGCATCTGAGCTGCTCCTCGACACAGGCGGTAAGGAATCCATTTCACCAACAGCCTTGTGACTGTTCCACTCCGACCTTTTTCCATATCAGAGAGACCACACAATGTGCAGAGAGGGGAAAAGGTACGTGACTACAGTCCTAGTGCAGTCTCCGAACCAGGGGTTCTTAAGGGGGGGTTTATGGGAACTTTTGCCTTGTTAAACTAAAACACAGATAAAAATATATAATTAACCATTATTTTAGCTAACTTTTTTTACAGGTAGCCACTGACTTCAATAGGATTCTCTTTCATACTGAAGAAGTCAATGGCTACTGTTAACTGTCTGGCTGCCAACATATCTTCATTTGTTCTCAACAAAAGAAAAGCCTATAAACCAATTTTGTGTTGTTTTTGATGATGTTTTTGTGGGCGGAGCCTATCTGGTTGCAGTAAATGACAGTTTTCAACTGACGGTCAATGGAAACCATGGAATAAAAGAACAAAAATGGTAAATTTGAGTTTACATTTCAAAATTCTGCCGTTATTCTTGCAAAAAATGAACTCGTCATACTCTCTTTTGAGTTTACATCCCACACTTCTGCCTCTTTTCCCCCTCAGAATGGACGAACTTACTTTTGTTAAGTTAAATCAAGTTACAAAGTCCGAAATCCGAGATATAAAGTTGCATTCGCAAGAAAAAAGAGACAAAATAGGTAAATGTAAAATAGTGTAAAATGTGAATATCGTGTAGAAATCAAATCTATGCTTAAAAAGTAGAGTAATAATAGCAGTTCATTAGTCTGTACATTTAAAAGTCTTTGTTTAGCTTCAAAAGATGTTTTTGGCGATAAAGGTTTTATAAAAATGAATTGCATTCCGACATCTAAAGGGACAACAATACATCTCTTATTCAGTGTATTTTATCTATTTCACTCCACTTGTTACCAGTGTTTTTCTGCCACCACAATGCGTGCGCATCTACAAGTGACTTAACCGTGACGTCTTCACAAAATTGGTCTGTAATTGATGACTAAATGATGAGCAGATTTTGATTTCTGGGTGAACTAAAGGAAAGATATTTCATCTATTTTATTTATTGCAGCAGGTTTGGTAAATGGATGGGATGGATGAAAAGATGATGATTCCACTTGTTGCGTTTTTTCTTTCCTTTAAAATTGACTTTGATCATATAAATTGTAATGCTAGATTATATTGAGAATACTGTTTGTTAAAAAGAACACATTATTGGAGCCTTAAAGCTTTTGGGGTACCAAAGACAAAAACAAAACCAAAAAATAGTAAATGCTGCAAGTGTAAATATTTTCTTTTTTCTCTGTATTGTGTACTAGGCTCTGAATAAAAACAATATTTATATGTACATAATACCCCATAGCTCTTATAGTCATCAGATCTCCTGATGATGAACCACTAAATATATTATGAAAGGACTGTAGTGTTGCTGCTATTGCCACAACAAATGATATGGATCACTGACTCATGCTGGTGTAACCCGTATAAATATGTGCTAGAACTAAGGACTGCCGCTTGCTTTATTTATTCATTTCTCCTTCATCGACAACAACAAATACGAAACACGTTGTTGGAAAGTTTGCGCGATAATATCTGCCCAGTTTCTTCTACTCTCCCACCATGAGCTGTAATGTTTTGCTTTTGCTACATCATGTTGCCACAACCCTAATAAAGATTCAAGATGACAAGCCCATCCAGGAGATCTCCAGCGGAGAGAATATTTGGGCAGGATTTTTCATCTTATCCTTGAAGTTTATCCAGAACTGGTAAACCACAATCTCCTGAAATGCTCAGATAACCTGAAAATAAGAAAGAATTGAGGCTGTATTCTTTTCCCACAGGCTTACACATTTAAAAAAATAAGCTGAAGAACATGTCTGTGTGCTGGTATTATTGGATGGAGAAGGTGTTGATAAGAATGCTCTGAGCTGTGCATGCAGAGATGACTGTTGACGGGCCGCCCTGTTTGATCTTGTTTTTGGCGTGTAGAATGAAACCAAGCTTTATGGCCCACACACCTGCCACACATTTTCAGCCCACACACACTTGAACTTCACCGTGTTTTAGAATCATTTGTGAAAATTACAGAAAATTTGAATTATGAAATGCTTTTCTTAACATCTGATATAGTCTCATGCAAAGGTATGTTATAATAACAGCACCAGACTCAGAGCAGGGTTTTAAGGTTAAAGTTTACTTTTTATTTATCATAGCTGATTAAGTACTTACTGTATGGGCTGATCACGCCTCATGGGATAGTAAAGTGTCCATTGGATGCACACTTTAGTGGAAAGCAGTGGGAAATCCAGCAATTTTGAATATTGTGAATTCAGACAAACCATTCTTCACACATTGATTTTCTACTTACTATATTATCTGGATGCAGAATTAGTCTTATTTCTACCCTTTTTGCATTTCCAGGGTTGCCATATTTGGGGAAAATTCTATTGTGGTGAATGAAAACTACTAAAAATATAATTTTTGCATTACCCCAATAACAAACTAAAATGATCACACATTTCTATGACTTTCTAAAACAATAAATAAATAAATAAAAGAAATTGATTACATTGGTTAAAAGTAAGAAAGATGTCAAATATGTCATCACTTCCTCAGACACACAATAGAACTGTGTTAACCAGTTTTCTGTTATTCCTCAAGGTTTTGAAACAAGATACAGTGCTATAAATGTACATTAATCTTTATAAAAATGAAAACATAAAGAAAGTGTAACTAGATTACTTTCATGCTGACAGTCTGTGAAAAGGGCCATTAGTGTAAGTTATTGCAAATTAAAAGAACAAAAAAACTTTCTTTTCAGCCCAAGACCTTTTATTTTTCACCCCCTCCTATTCTGCATCATCTTTTTTTTTACCATCCAAATGCATTTTATCATAATGAATATCCTTAGAAATGTCACATCATTTAATTAAGATGTTGACTTTAATAGAATCCATTTGTACGTTTTGTTCTACCATTGTCCCAGAAAACTCCTCATAAAATTCAGGCAAGTCTAGATCTAAATACTAAGAAAACATGTGACACATGCAAAAATACAAAAAACAACGTACACACACAAAAAACATTCACACCTGCATGCCAAAACACACACAGAAATGTTCATCATCACACACACACACAGCAGAATTCCCTGTCTGGTATGGCTGGGAAGGGCTGGGATGAGAGAAGAGGAAGGAGGAGGGTTATGTGTGGAATGCTCCAAACCCGGGCTGGTGTTGTGACTCGTCCCAGACTCTGTGCCGTCACCGCTGGGGTCTGTGGCCAGACCTCCCTGTGCCAGACCCACTGGCTCCAGAGACCGCCCAGGCCAGTTTTGCTGCAGCACAGGGCCCATAATTACACAGCTCTACCCCCTACTCTCTCTCTCTCCATGATCCCTCCAGCAGGGGCTCATTCATCTCTCGTTTTAAAGCCTAGTGAGTTGCCTACATAGGCAGCATTTAAAGGCAGCCCATGAGCCCTTTAGTCAAATGCTGAAGCAACTTTGCATATAGCTTCACAAAGAAGCTAATTCCATTATACTGTTAAAATGACATTTATATAAAGTATGTATACATACATTTTCATCTATTTTTTAAAGGTGACACGTGATGAAAATCTGACTTCTGTGTTTATGCACTATAATCGCATTTCTGTGCATCAACCAATCAAGAAAATGTGAAAAAGAACCACACCGTTTTTTTTATTCAGCCTTTCTCTGCAAGTTTGTAAAAAAATGAGTGTGTCATTTCTTGTTCCCTTATAATGTAGAACAGGGAGGGATCTTAATATAATATTACTGGCCCTTAATCTGCAAGTTTCCACCCACGGTGCTGCCATTGTGTTTTCACAAGTGACAACAGTGTACCGGTTCTAACCTGCTTGCACTCTTCAAATATGTGCGCTTAGAAAACCCTATATCAGACGTTTTAACAGATATGGTTTAAAACGCATGATTTCAGAATAATAAACATGATAATCAAAACCAAATCTATGTTTTTGGCAGAATGTCTGAGGTACAAGCTGTAAAGGCAAAGCCCTATTCTGGAAAATAGGCATTTTCAAAATGATTTCATAAATAATCTATGGCGTATTTTGACCTGAAAATTCACAGACACATTCTGGGGACACCTGAAACTTATATTACATATTGTAAAAATGGGCATAATAGGTCTTATTTAAATAATTTATAACTTAATATATAACTTATTTCTTTTTAAGTTAAACAAGATTCAACTTAATAACTGAAAAAAAAGCTGAAATGACCTTTATTTGTAATTTGATTAAGAAAATTAGACAGCAACAGAACTGAAGTTTTTAAGTTGAGGTAGATTAATGTTTTTGTTTTCCCTCCTATTTATATTCCTGTGAAACAGGAAGCCAGGGCTGAATAATTTCATGTTCATAATCACCCTGGAGTGCTCAGTTTTGTGAATAACAATGGAAATATACTTCTGAGATATTTTACTCATAGAATTTGATTATGACTGTCCCAAAGTCATTTTTCCCCAAAAGATTGGGGAAAGGTTGTTTGACTTCTATTGTTTTTTAACATTCATAAAAGCTCCTTATTACACAGATATTACAAACTAGTCAGTGTATCCAGTAGGTTGCTTCAGAGGCATGAGGTATTGCAAATATAACATAAAACAAAAAAACAATAATGAAACTATGCATTAACCGGAAATTTACTCATGATACTTAAGTACTTTTAAAAGCAAGTACTTCTATACTTTCACTTAAGTAAAAAATTTTGCTGGCAACCTTTACTTTTATTTGACCAGTAATATCTATACTTTCACTCAAGTAATGGATTTGTGTACTCTGTCCGCCTCTGATTGCTGTCTATGCAGAGTAAGAAAGCTATTGGATTTCTTAATTTGTGTTCCAAAGACGTTGGGTTTAGAACAACCAAATTTTATTTTTTGGGACACCTACCCCAATCCCTTAAATGTCTCTGACAACCTCTGTTGTAGTCCAATTATTTATTGGCTGCTTGTATTTTATCTCATTATATAAAATATGAAAACATCTTGAGTTAACCACAGACCTTATTACAAACATTTAACCAAATCCCATTCAAAAACCCCACTGATGATGGAACTAGAACTGCTAAAGTAGTTTCCAGGTTTAGACCTACAAATGTACGCCATCCTTGCACCACTCTATTGAATTCTCATGTTAGTCAAGCCTCACATGAAAAGCACTATCCATGTGCCACTGTTGGAGTTGTTGCCTATGTAGAATGTTTTAAATCAGTCAAAGGCAGCTCGCTAGATTTGGAAAGGGCACAAAGACATGCAGTACTCATTATCAATGTCATTCACTGCTGTTTTATAGATGTGCTACTGGGAATCGCATAGCTTAGTGTGTGGTGGGGTGGAGAAAAGACTCGTTAAAATAACTGCTTATAAGTTTTTGTTTGCCAAAACGCTGCTCTGCAGTTTAGAAACAGAGATCGACAGCACAAATGATCTCATACATCTCCAAAAGCAATAGTTCTCAACTGGTGGGTCATGGCCAAAAAATGTGTCGCAGGTTTGCTCTGACGATACATGATCACATTAACAAACTATAAAACCAAATATGTAATAAATCTATTTTTAAAAGGAAGGATAATAAAACTATATTTTTTTGTCAAGGTCACTGGCTGTGCAACCAAACAAATGATATTTACTGTATTTTACTGCAAATTAATCAGCTGAAGAAGACGATCTGTTGCAAGCAGGATTCAAGCAACTGTAGCCTGCATGAACACCAAGGCTCAAAGAACTTGTGTGTTAACAAATGGACAATGCCGCCTTCTCTTTTAGATTAAGGGTGAAATTTATGTTTCTTACAGTTTCTGAAGAGCTTAATTCCAGCTGTCATCGAGATCAAAGCAAAACCTGAGTAAAAATCTGAGAAAATCTCCAAAAAGAAGCCGCTTTTGCATAACATTAGTGAAAAAGAGACAGAACGTAAACCCTGTGAAGGCTATGATTAAAGCTGAAAGAAACACAGAGACAGTATAATGATGCTAAGTGATCAAGGAATGTTCCAGGTTCAATATAACTTAAGCTCCAGCAACAACATTTGGAGTATTATGACGTTATGAAAATAATTTCTACCGGTCTCTCAGTTTCTTTACAAAAGTAAAAGTGGCAACTTCAGTAAGGCACTTACAATTGATGTAAACTGACTCATGCATGGTTTAAAAGCAGAATATATAGCGGGTTTGTTCTTATGTTACTGTAACAGTGATTTAGGCTCAAAGAACTGAGCTGAAATTATTTTCTTGTGGTAAAACATATTATGCCAAAACTCAAAATGCATTCACGCCTCTCTTGGGAGTAGTTAGCAAGCTGCATGACTGTGCAGCTTTGCATAAAATGACCCTATGAGCTAACACAATGCTAACTTCTCATTTGTTGCCTCTAAGCTTTAGTGTTGACAGTTTTACAATATGAGATGAAGTTTAGATAGCATGTATGCAAGCGTGCAGAAAGGGTTACAGCAGGAGACACCGAGCCCCCCACCACGGTCTCCACAGCCTAAAGAAGACCAACGTTGTTTATCTGGGGTCAGAGGGTTGGGCTAGAGGCTTCATAAATCTAATGAAGCCTTCTCGAGGAATACCTCATCCTCCATGAGAGAAACGAGAAAATTATACACTTTTCTGACCGCCTGTCCTTTTCTCTCCCCTTCTCTCTTTTCTTCATTTTACCACTGCTGCTATAATTTCCTCTAAAGCAAAGCTACCTAAAATAACTTTAACCTAAAAATCTCCATCCGGAGACTTACAGGACTTCCTGGAGGTCCTCCTGGGTGGCTTGCCTGCTTCATTCAGTACTTTAAAGCTGCGAGGTGACTCCTGATTGACTATACAGATGCTTAGAAACCAAAAGCCTCCACTTTCCATGATTTCAGGATCATTGCCAACTTGGACGCTGCAAAAACAAATAAATAGATAGAAAATCTGTAAAATATCTACACATAACTTCAACTTGTTTTAAAAGTAAACAATCCACTCCATTTTTATATCTTCCACAGAATTCTAAGCAGCATTTGAAACAAAGTTGACACTTTAAACCCACTTCTGTGGATGTTTGAAAATTCTGAATTATAATAAAAGAATAATCTTTGGCTCTAAGCATTAACATTTTCTTCTGCTGACGAAGAACTGAAAATGCCTTTTTGGCAGTGTTTTCAATATTTCCTTCACGGGAACACAATTTAAGATATTTTAGATGAAAACCTAGAGGCTTGTGACTGTCCCATTGACTGAGAAGTAATGAGCATAGTCAAGATCCAGAAAAATATAAAAAGACATCATCAAAATAGTCCATCTGCCATCAGTGGTTCTGTCTGAATGTTATGAAGTGACGAGAACAGTTTTGTTGAATAAAAAATGTTAGTATTTTTATCGCGTACTAAAAGTATCCTCGTCGCTTCATAACATTCAGATTGAACCACTGATGGCAGACGGACTATTTTGATTATGTCTGTCATACTTTTCTGGAGTCACAAGCCTTCTGGTTTTCATCTTACAAGCTCTTGATCTGATAAGATATGGATTAATTTGGATCCACTAAAGAACATGTCAATTTTTCTTACCCAAAAAGAAGCTCTCAACTAAACTATCAACTAACGCTATAAACTATAAAGGAGACTTTGTCAGTTGGTACATTACTAAAATATTAAAGGTTAAAATAGCTATTTATAATAAATGTAATAATCAACACTCAAATAAAAAAAATGCGTTGTATACAAGCGTTAAATTGCATGTAAGGCAGTTTTTATTATATAACTTATGATACAATCGCCTAATAATGTTACTCCAGTTCGTTGTTGAAATATAAACATGAATGGCACTATCACTAAAACTTGGTTTAACACATTACAAAGGAAAAAATGTATAATGAATGACATTTAGTGTACATATTTAACAAAAAGCTCCTTGAGTTATTCTTCTAGCTAACTATTGAACTGTGGACATTGGCTTTCCTGAGGTACATTACCTGACATTGTTTACATGCTGTTGTTGACTTATTTATGCTGTTTGAACACGAATTAAGCGATGACATGAGAAACCATACATTTCAGTTAGTTGTAGGCCTATTATTTCTTTCAACATACCTTCCGATGTTCGTGCTGTAACTAACTAAAAGTAATTAGAAACAGATACAGACATTTGCCCCGCCTCGTTAAAGCAACTGTATGTAGGTTTGTCTACCTGGTGCCCCCTGCAGTTAAACGAGTGAAATTCACTGTCATAAATACAGTAGAAAGTGCATTATTACTGCCATAAAGCAATCCTTTATTTATATTTAATAGCTGCTCACCAAACTTACAAACGCCCATAACAGACGTTCAGTTTTATAATATGTAAACTGAAAGAAGCATAAATATAAATCTCGGGATTTAAGAATTGATTTAAAAATGAATAGTTGTGATTGATAGCCCTCGCTCTGTAGTTGCTGTTCAAATGGCACTTTAGGCCACGTTTATGTCAAAAAGCATAATCAGCCTTTTCAGTCTCTATAACTACAGCTTCACAGTCAGACTGCCACTGATTATAAAAAGGTAGTTCTTAGAAGTAACCACAAAACCGCAGAATACGATTGATGTCTGTTGAAACAGAGATGCCCATGAGCTCATCTGAACCAAGCGCTGTGCCTCTCTGAATCTTGAGCTCATGCACTAACACAAGCCTCATATTTCTCTTCATGATCTCCCCTTCTGCATATCCATCAACAGTAGCGACCAGCGGCTGCTTATATAGTTGTGGAAAAGAAAATACAAACCTACAAATTTAGGTTAAGGTATGCAGACTAAAATGTGGCGTCAAAAAAGACTGTGATTTATGATTTACGGTTACTTGCTGAGACTTACTTTGTGGTTTTGTTGTTACAGTATGTGCAAGTAACTGAGTGAAACAACAGAGGACTGAGTCTCAGTATATTCAGCATGGAGAGCATGGCAACTTACGCTCAGCAAAATGTGGACGATGGTAAAAATGGGATATGAATGAAATATTGTACATCAACTCATTTTTAATAACTTAAATAATAACAGTGTGCTTACAAATCATTTTAATTGTGCAGCTGGATCCTTACATAAGAGAAATCAGCATTTTGCATTATGTTTAATAATCACGTTGACTGGCAAGACTTCTGCTCCAAAATATGACATTCATACCACGTGACTGAAAGTAACATTTGATTTTATACACTGTTCAGTGAACTAAAAGCTACATTTCAGACTAGTTACTTTGCTAGTTTTTGCTCTGACCATGAAAACCCCCTTCGAGAAATTCGTACCCAATTGTTTGAGTGAATGATTTACTTATCAGCGTTTCAATCAGTTGATTAGACAAATTAATAACTCACAGCTTTTGTTAGGTTGTGGGATATAGCTAAAACCGGAAGCTAACATAACATCTGATTCTCTACTTAGTTTTAGTTTTATTAATATCTGCACCAACCCTAAACCTACCCATTACAATAGTACAAAAGCAGTATATTGTTGTATTTTTATGACAAAAATTACACCTTATTGATGTGCGCATGTCCAGTAGACAAATCTGATGAATTAATCTGTGTCTTTAAATGAGTCAGCTGACCATGAATCAGTTACTTGTTCATAAAGACAGTTGTCACCACCTGTAATGACAGAAAAGGTCAAAATTATTCGGGAAATTAATTTTTTTAACAATAACTTGTATAGATTGATTAATCGTTTAGCAGCTATAATATATATATATATATATATATATATATATATAATGCAATACAATATTAACAATAAAAAATAAACTTTAAATATCTAGGTGTATCTGTTTCCATAATTTTTTATTTGATTGTCATTCGCAATATATATATAAAGCAACACACTTAAATTGTTTAAAATTACCAATAACTTTAAATGTCTAGGATTATATGTTTCCATCAGTTTTTATTTCATTGCCATTGCAAAGCCTCATGGGATTGTAGTTTTCCCTCATTAAAGCCATTAAGTGCAAATAAAAACATGCTTCAAATACAATTTTGTAACGTTGTAATTCACCTCATAGCTTGTTGGCTTATGGCTTATAACGTTTTAACAAAGACTTTATAATCCCTATGAGACAAATAAATGGCAAAAAATACCAACACTGATGAAAAATTGGACAGGCTTTTTTATAAACCACCTGGGTACATTTTAAAGGTTTATCGGATACAAAATCTTATCCATTCACCAAACTGTCCTAAAACCCGACACACACACACTCAAACTCTTCCTCTGTCATATGGAATCTCGTGGGTGGCACTGGATAGGCAGAGCACTCTGGAAATAGCTCAGGAGCAACCCCTCTGTTTCTCCAACCCAGATTTCCTTTTCTGAGGTCAGCACAAGGGCTACAAGTGCTGTGCTGCAAACCTCCAGTCGCCATGTCCGACCGCAGCGGCTTCTCTCACAGCACTTCAAGGGCCCGGCGGCAGTGACCAGATGGCCCACCTCGCTGGAACATCCCGAAGACTCTACACTCATTCACCAAGACTGTTAGACACACTCGATATAGCTGGGAACACCGAGCTATACATGACACGTGTGAAGCATGAGAGGAAACATGTGTGAAACACATAGGAATGATTCCTGATTAATACATGTGAGGGATAAATCATGATTTGGTCACCATAAAAGACAATTCTATCATCATTTTATGCATCCTCATGTCATTTCAGACAATTATGACTTTAATTATTAGTATTTAGTTTTATTAATTATTAGTAAATTATAACATAATTGTCTCCCTGAAAACAATGAGTTAAGCTGAACAAAAAAAGAGAAAAAAAAAGAATAGAGGACACATTATCAAGAAAAAAAAAAACGCAGTCTGCCTGAATGGTCAATTTTGAAAATGTTAGTATAAACTGGATGTTTCCATTTTTACTCAGGCCAATGTTTTTCGAGCTTTCAGAGGGCTCTACATTTCCTTTTCCTGTGGTTTTCATAGACAAGAACAGCCAAACCCAAATGTAGATGCTCAGCTTGGCTCAGCTTGGCACACTGAGGACTTGAGTGTGTTGGACAGACAAAGGCAAAGAAGACAAATCAGGAACATTTATTTGTATTTATTTCTTCTCAGTGGTTTTGCATTTTGCGGCCCAGACATACAGACCCCAGGGAGGATATTCCTACTAGACAGCTGATTTTCTTTCTTTTTAAATTTTTTTTATTGACAGCTGACTGACGTTGTGGTGAAGGTAGAGAACACTAATGTCATTCCCACGTGTCTAAAGAGCAACGAACACTGTGACTTAGGTACAAACTGCACTGTAGCAATATGGCTACATCTACAAATGCACATACTCATCTTTTTAAGCTGCATCTAAGCTGGCACTAAACAAAAACACTACTCATGCCCTTTCTTGCATTGACAAACAGATTTCTAAACAATCAGACGTGATTTTTACTGGGGATGATAAATTAGACTAAAGATCTCTACTTATAAAGCAGGGTCAATAATGTGGCACACATTTTTTGTATTCATTATTTATTAATAAATAAATAAATACATGCAAATCACAAATACAGTAACTTGAATATACTTCTATTATAAGCTTGCTTTTATTTCTTTATTAAAAAAATTTTAGAGAATTTTGTGGGGGCATAAAGTGCGTTAGAATATAAAATGCCATAGAAATTTTTCAAGAAAAAAAGATATATAACATTATATTTATGAGCCAATTATTAATTTTAATTGTGAACATATATACAAAAATATTTTTTTTTTATTTAAAAAAAAAAAAAGTGTGTATATATATATATATATATATATATATTAACACCACAACACAAAACATTGTGCTTTATATTATTCAAATAATGTAATATTGTAAAGTAGGTGACGCGGAAGCTGAAAAAGAATCCATTTGCGGATGTTTATTAAAACAGTTCAACAAATCCAAACTCAAGAGTCTGATAAACAGGCGATGAGGTTAAAAACACAGTAAGGCAGTCCAACCAGGCAAACAGGCAAAAGGGGTAAATCCAAAAGAGAAGTCAAAGCAACAGTCGTAAGGTCATACAAGTGGAAATAGAACAATAAAACAAACGCTCAGTAAGGCAGGATAAAGTGGCAATACTTCGCAAAGATACCCATGTGGTGGCCCAGTAAATATGGCCGCCAAACAGGAAGTAGCTGCAGAGGAAGTGCTAACATTCAATACTCGGGTGAGAGCTCCCTCTGCAGGCGTGGTGTTACAGAACCCCCCCTCTAGGAGCACCTCCTGGCGTAGACGTCCCCGTGGTCGTGGTGCTGGACGGTCGGGTCTGGCTTGATGAAATTCCTCTTTGAGTGAGGGGTCCAAAATATCAGAAGCAGGTATCCATGATTTCTCCTCAGGTCTGTAACCCTCCCAATCCACCAAGTACTGAAGCCAACCCCCTCTACGCCTTGAGTCCAACATCTCATTCACCTTATAGGCTGGTGAACCGTCAATGTCCAGCAGAGGCGGTGGTTCTTGGGGCTCAGAGTTTAGGTCAGCAATCGGGTGGACTGGTTTGAGGAGCGAGACATGAAATGATGGAGAGATGCTGTAATTAGTAGGAAGCTCAAGCTGATATGTAACATCATTTATCTGTTTGTATGGCCGACATACCTTGGGCTGAGCTTCCTGCTCAGCAAACGTAACTTGATGTTCGTTGTAGAGAGCCAGACCCTCTGTATTGGTTGGTAGAGAGGATGTGGGCGCCTTCTTCGATTGGCCTGTAGTTCTTGCACTCGTACTGCTCTCCGAAGATGCACATGATCGCTGTCCCACACCCTCTCACTACAACGTATCCAATCGTCGAGTGCTGGTACAGAGGAGGGTTCACCAGACCACGGGAACAAAGGGGGTTGAAATCCCAGCACGCATTGGAATGGGAGTCCTGTAGAGGCATGGGTTAAGGAGTTTTGGGCATATTCCGCCCGGGGTAAGAATTCTGCCCACCGATTTTGTTCCCTGCTGCAGTAGGTTCTCAGATATCTACCAATCTCCTGGTTTAGTCTCTCTACTTGCCCGTTTAACTGAGGGTGATAGCCAGAAGTTAGACTCACACTGATGTCTAGTTGTCGACAGAAGGCTTTTCATACTTGAGAGGTGAACTGAGATCCTCGATCCGAGACTATGTCTTCAGGTAAGCCATAGATTCGAAAAACATGGTGGAATAGAGCTTGAGCCATTTCCATGGCAGTTGGCAGACATTTGAGGGGAATGAGGTGGCAATACTTGGAGAATCTATCAACGATGACAAGGATTGTTGTAAATTCTTTAGATGGTGGAAGATCAGTAACAAAGTCGATTGACAAGTGGGGCAAGGGACGTTGAGGAATTGCAGAAGACCAGATGGCAGTTCCTTGGGAGTCTTAGACTGCGCACAAACTTGGCAAGCTTTTACATTATCAGCTACATCTTTATTCATTGTTGGCCACCAGAAAATGTTGTGAATTAATTTAGTGGTGCGTGAGATGCCTGGATGACCAGAGCTGATGGAGGTGTGAACCCATTGCATGACCAGTTGTCGTAGTTTCTGGGGGACATATTGTTTGTTCAGGAGGCACGTAGCAGGTGGAGGATCTTGCCGTGTGACTCTTTGGATCTCCTCCATAATGACTCAGTTCATAGGAACAATAATTATAGAAGGAGGAAGAATCAGTTCAGGAATGATATTGGAGAGGAGGATCATGGCATCTGGAGAGGGCATCCGCCTTGCTGTTCTTACTTCCTGGGCGATATGTGACAGTAAATTGGAACCTTGAAAAGAACAGTGACTATCTGGCCTGACGTGGGTTAAGTCTCTTGGCACTCTTCACATACTCAAGATTCTTGTGATCAGTAATCACCTGGAACGGATGGATGGCTCCCTCTAACCAGTGTCTCCACTCCTCTATTGCAGCTTTCATGGACAGTAACTCCTTATTACCAACATCATAGTTTCTCTCGGCGGAAGTGAGTTTCCTTAAAAAGAATGCACAAGGATATAACTTAGCCGGCTGACCATGACGCTGTGACAGTACAGCCCCAATTCCAGTCTGATGCATCCACCTCTATTACAAATGGGAGATTAGGGTCAGGGTGTTTTAGGATAGGTGCAGAAGTGAAACTTGACTTGAGTTTATTGAGCGGTGGTGGGTTCGTTTGTCCATTTTAACTTGGATGGTTTCCCTTTTAGAAGAGATGTTAAAGGGGAAGCGATCATGTTGTAGTTCCTGATGAAACGCAAATTGTTGGCAATTCCTAGAAATCTTTGAAGTTCCTTGACTGTGGATGGTTGGGGCCATTCTATTACTTGCCTGGATCTTGGATGTGTCCATCTCGACTCCTCTCTTCATCAGATAGGTGTGTGTAGCTTATTTGCATGGGCTCTTGGTGTGGTGAGGAAAGTTGAATGAGGCAGATGAACAGATTTCCTCTTGGGAGTGTTTCTCAACAGGTTATCAATCTTAATAGCCCTAGTAACAAACAAGAGAATGTCAAATCTTCACCCTTGCAAGTTAGTTCAGTTTGAAGCTCAAGGTTTAAACTCTGTTTGAAAACAGCTTTTTAGAGAAACATCATTCCACTCACTCTGTGCGGTGAGAGTTCTGAATTCAATGGCGAAATCTGCAGCAGTGCGGCTGCCTTGAGACATGTGTAGCAATTGTGTGGAAATATCCCTGCCCCCGTCAGGATATTCCAACACATCTCTAAGTTGTTGTAGGAAATATTCAAAGGAAAAACTAAATCGTGAATCCGTCTACCAAACTGCCGCATCACAATCAATCGCTTTCCCAGATAACAGTGACATCAGAAATGTGCATTTGCTTTCCCCTGATTGAAACTGATCTCTCTGGCTTTCAACATAAATGCAGGCTTAACGAATAAATCCACGACATTGTCCTGGAGAGCCATCAAACTTGTCTGGCAACGCCAGTCTTCCCGTTGGTGGTGTGATCGAGAGAAGCTGTCACGAAAGGAGCAGGCGAGAGTGCGAGTTCACGTGCAGAGGGTTAAATGACAAACTTAGGGTACATACAAAGAGGTGGTCGTGGACCGGCAAACGGGAACAGGAAGGACATAGGCAAAAGGATCAACGATAAACAAGAGCAAGGGTC
>JAUCMR010000024.1:846853-860548 GCA_032357425.1 Enteromius argenteus
CGAAGACGTAGATCCGGGGACAGGCTGAGGTCGAGACACGATAAATCCAAGAGAGACGAAGACACACAGAAACACGGGAAAACTTGGAACTAGGGTGACGGTGATACAGCATACACAATGTACGACAATGAACCGTGGCGACAGACAGACACTTCCGGGTATTTATCCACATACAAGTAGGTCAAGGGGAGGAGACAAACAATCAAACGCTATGACAACTGACGAGCGGGGAAGATGCCAATCTCCGCTGGATTCATTGTAGGTGAAGTATTCTGTAAAGTAGGTGAGGCAGAAGCCGAAGAAGAATCCATTGATTTCACAGAAGTGTGAATTGTGTTCCCTTTATTTTTTTGTGCAGTGTATTTTATTATTCTTGTATTAAAACTCACAATGTTTTGTGGTGTCACAAAACATGATATTTATGAGCTAATAATTTACTATAATTGTAAACAAACATAAGAAAATTAATTAATTAATAAATAATAAAAACATTGCAAATAATTTAGAAACAAAAACTAATTATTAACAAAAATAATTATTCTTTTTTTACTTGATGGTTACACCACAGTCATCATATTTAAACTTGAAAACTATATAACATTTCTATGAATTCTTCACATGCATTATAAAACTGATTTAATTTTTAATATCATGGGCACCCTTATCCATCATTGACTCTGAAACATACTGAGGGACCTCAATAAAGAACAGAACACCTTAACAAATGCATAGCAATTTCTTGGCAGGCACCCAAAGTCTCCATCACTAAAGGCACCACACTGTCTCTGAAGATGAACATTCATTCCCCCACCGCCCGACGACAACACACTGTCACCCGTGTAACGCAGCGCAATGACCTCACTGTCAGCCAAACGTATGGAACCAATTTCACACGCTCCCCTCTCCTCTTCCTGTGCGGATGGGTCAAATCTGTGCACATCTGGACCCTCCTCCAGCTTTACAACAACCAGACCCCTGCACATCGAGATGAAACAACAAAAACTGAGAAACCATAACCGCCTGACGCAGGCAACAAATATGAGACAAAAAAATGGGCAGGAACGCCTCACAACTGGACAAAAATGCCAAGCATGCGTTCACGCTCACGTCACATCACACTTTCGGACAATTATGATTCTTTAACAGCAAAGTGTACAGGACAAACACTTAATCGGTTATAACAGTCACTCTTTCCGAATGCAGATCAGCCGGACAACTAATGCAAGTGAATGTAAATCAAGGACAGACAGGTTCTGCTGTTCGGCACACCTTAGATGCAGCTCTTGCCCCGAGGTGGATTCCCTCACACACGCACACACACACACACACACACTGCTCATTCTTTGGCCTGCTCTCACATGCTGTGGGGAGTGTTGGCTGCCTGGCCTCTCTGGTCAGGTCTGTTGCCAAGCCTCAGCCCAGAACTGTGAGGCCTGTGTTTGCCGCACGGAGCCTGAGCGCTCTCCCTCAACCTTGTTTCTAAATACACTGCGGCTTCAAGGAACAGCTCTCTCAGCAGCTGGGCCGGCAGCCATGGAAAATGTAGACGCAACTAGAAAGACCAGGAAGAGGGAGGTGTGGAGGTGTTATTTTGTTTTCGGAGGTTTTTAACCCCCCCTCACGAGGGCTTATTTTCATGCGCTCATAAGCATTTCTGACAGCTTGTGATTTTCTTCAAGGTTTTAACACGTTGTTAAAGCCTGCCGTCCCTTGAGGAGCCTATAACTGTCGTTTCTGCTTATTTGGTTACTTTGTTTGCCGTTAAAGCTGAGTCAGTTGTCCAGGTGCTTCATTCATGGGCAAATTCACCTGATCGAGCCAAACCGAAAGCAAACGCAGTGCGCCGTCACGTTGGACAACATGTAAAGTAGCCCGCCTGAAAGCCGCATTTAGCATAACGTAGTATGTCATAGTTAAGCTGCTGAGTGCTATAATTATCTAATGAAATTACATACTGCTGATCTGGCAGAGTGGGTGAGTTAGATTTTGACACCCCACCTGACTTTCAGTCCTATAATGACAGGCTTTCTCTTTAATGATGTGTGTAATATGTTTATTTACTACAGCCCTTTCACTTTAATGACATAACAGATTACTCCAGCAATGCTACGACAATACGCACTTCAGGATTAAACTCGGAGTATAGAATGATGAAGTAAAAGTATGAATATGTGAATAAGTAGTGTTCGCCAGAAATGCAAAACTCTCCACCATAATATTAGGTTATAAAGCCTTTTAAATATATAAATAAACAACTACAAAAATAAAGAAGAGCTAACAATTCACAAAGAAAAAGTCAAACAGTTAAGCACTAAAATTACTATAAATAAATAAATTAATATAAGAAAAGCTTATCATTTATAATAAACAACTCCAAGATTGAAAACAAAGACAGAATTCTAGGTTTAAAAAATACGTATTTGATAATAATGTGCATAAACAAACAAATGCTGACCATAACTTTGAATATATATTTTAGTTCATAAATAATTTAGAAATCAGCAAATAAACAGTAACAACTCACATATATAAATAAATAAATAAAAAGAATGTTATTAGTCTGTAATAAATACATAAAAGAAAAGCTTATCATTTATAATAAACAACTAAATAAACACTGATAAAAACTCAATAAATAAAGCTTGAAAACCACAAAAAAAGACAGAATTCTAATAGTTAAAAAAAAACAAAATACTGATAAGAAAGAAAGAAGGGTAGTATTTATAGTACTGTACTTTGAATGAATGAATGAATGAAAGAATGAATGAATACATAATGATAATAAGCAAATAAATAAATAAAAAAGAAGAATGCTAGTAGTCTGTAATAAACAAACAGACAACAAACAAATAAATGCTGCCAACAATGAGAACAAAGAAAGGTCTTAACAAACAATAAACAAACACAGATAAGAACCATGTGATTTGTGTAACACATACTTGTTTTAACATGGCCAAACTGCTGAATGTTTCATAGCGGTTAATGACTTTATGAACTGTCTGAGCTTTTTGCGTACTACGCATAGGTTTAGAATAATATGTTGTAAGAAAAGTAAACTGTTATGAAGAAGCCATTCAAATACGAGGCTTGTTTATGATGGAGTTTACAGATGAGGTCACTCCAGATCCTGATTAAAGACCCTTCAGACTCAGAGTAATTGCAGGTGCAGGCAGAGCAGTCTGGGATTCTGTGGCCAGTCAAAGAGTGATTCAGTCGGTTAAGAAATTGACGGAGCCATCATGCAAAACTCTAATGAAACCGGCTGACGCTGAGCCGAGATCACAAGCCTCTCGGCCTCCTCTTGGCAGCTTATCAAAACGTTTGACGGTCATGGCAATCAAAATCTAATCAACACAGTTTGGAGGTCATCCAATAGAACTCCTTAATCACTCACTGCCAAATCAAAATGAAAGCAGCTCTAAACCACAGCTTATCAAACAGGTATCTGAAGTAAATCAGAAACCAACTGTGACATATTTCCACAGACGTTTTTCCAATACCGTAGGCTTTCTGCTGTGTTTTGTTAACACATATATGGAGTGTTTGGAATAGACAACCCTGATTTCACCAGAAAACATAGGTGGTGAATTCAACACTCAACAGAAAAAAAGCCTGAAACCAGCTAATAGGGAACATTCTCAAATGTTCAGAGAACATTCAATAATAATGATTTTATAACTTTTATTAATGCAAAATGTTGTCCAGCTCTAATCTGCCAAACCAACTGTAATATGATTAAAGTCATGATTTTTACAACATGATCATATCATGTAGACAATATGCAATTTTGCATATATTAGCCACCAATTTCCAAAAAATATGTGTGTGGGAAATATATACTATATAGCAAACCTTAACTGCTTGACTGTTTATATCTTTGCAGAATGTAAGCTATGTTATCATCCAACTCTAATAAGCAAAAGGCATGAAGATATTATAAACATTACCATCATGATTGTAAAGCTTCTTTAAAACAATGTGTATTGTGCAAATCATAATGAACTGAAAAAAGAAGTTCTTAGCGCCACTCACTTTGCATTAATGAAAAATGAATGCAAAGTGATGAGCTCATGTGACAATAGTTTAGCATATCACGGTTTAAAACGTACCTTTGCATAATGTGTTCGGTTTTACCCGTTTAACCAAAGCAACTTACAAATGATGAACATTATAAGCAATTTATCATATCAATCAAGCTAAAGCAGAACACAAACTACAGCTTAAGTGAAATGTGTGCAGCATGCAAGTCTTTGCTGCTCTGCTTATGAACGTCTGCTGGCTTATTTGTCTAGGAGTGTGTGGTTCAAAGTGCTTGTAACCCTGACTGCAGCGCTGCATGGAGACGTGGGTTTGGCACTGTTTGATCTCTATAGGAGGGATGCAGAGGGCTTCCTCTCTAATCTCTGTCTCTAAATGAAGGCCAGCACTTCAGACAGGAGATCCAAGCGGACATAAACCCTGCAGGAGGTGCGCTGGTGGCTGGTGCATTTTCTCTGTCTAGTGTCTCGGCATACAGGTGTACCCACATCCAACTCACCACAACCAAACATGCATATTTCTACACTCATATATACGGTTTAAATAAAGAAGCGATCTAAAATCAGCTCAACATTACCATAAAATAAACCCAGTGTTGTATTACCTTAAAGGGTTTTATTTTATTTATTATAATACTGACATACTTTTTTCTGTTTGTTTATAATTAAAAATGTATTAATATTATTACAAAATATTCGAAATATTATTTAATTTTATTATTGTATTATGTTGTGTTATTTTTTATAATTATTTTTTTAGCTTTTCAAAAAAATTATGTAAAAATATGTAATATAATAATGATTTAAAAAAAGTATTACTAAAAGTTTATTACTTGTTTAAATTAAGAGACTAAGATAGTACATCCAACTTATGGCAGTGCATAGATCCAAAAATAGTTTAAATACACAAGAAAAATGCGCCAAAGCGCTCACATGAATTTATTGTGCAAAGGCCACAAATAAAGTGCAGTTGTGCAAAGTGTGCAGAACATCACAACAGCATAAATTCTCTACATATATATATATATGTGTGTGTGTGTGTGTGTGACCCTGCACCACAAATCAAAGGTCAATTCATTGAAACTGATAATGTTCAGTTTATAAGCACATGATAACATCTGCTTTTTACAAAATTGGTAGCTATTTCTCATAACAGCGCTACTTGGTTAATCAATTCTAACAACTAATTAAAAAAAAAATTGTGCGATAGCAACCTGAGCAGTCACAAGGAGGATCAAGATTATAGGAGCAAAGCTGGCGTCCAATAGAGTTTTTTTTTTTTTTTGTACATAAAATGTACAAATAAATATGTTTAAAAGCTTAAAACAAAGATTTTATTACAAACAAAAATAGAACTGCAGAGTACTTAAAAACAGTACTAACTCTCCTCCACTACATGCAAAAAATAAAAATAAAAGGAGGATGTATAAGTTGGAACGAATTTGTGCAAACATTTCCATGAAGTAGCTAAAGTGAGCTCTTCCTTCAAGTTCATACTTCTTATTGCCACACCCTCTCAGATCAGGAACTGTGTAATTATAACAATGTATCAGAAACAATAAAAACACAGTAAAAACATTGATGGAAGGCAACTTTTCCATCACAATTTCAATTCAGAACACAGATCATCCAATCAAAATCAAGTTTTACAATCAGCCATTGCCGCAACAAATCAAGTCCTCCATCCAAATTTGGTTGGGGCCCCAAGCGATCCCATTGGCTCAAATAACTTTTAATGGGGACTCTCTTTAGTGCCTGATTAGAATTCCTACAAAACAATGTTAATTTGTTTGAACTATTATAATGACCTTTAAAGTCTGTAACTAACCTTCTAGTATAGCACACATATACCCAATCAGCCTGATAGCTTAGCTTATCCACAGTGTGTGTGCATGGCTGTTGGTTTGAGCTGGTCCAAAGCAACTAGCTCCTGTTCAAGACCAGCTTAGGATCAGCACTTGACCAGCTTAAACCAGCTCATGACCAATTAAGGACCAGCTTAAACCGGTATCCATGCTTCAAAACATACTTAAGCATATGCAGTTTTTTCAACACACTCCCCCATGTTTTTGCAAAAATTACATTATATATAAATTTTCTATATAGTAAGCAGTTATATATATACTTTAGATTAATATCATTTGTATGTACTTGTTGTCTATAAACGGATAGAGACCCATTACTTGGCAGGACCTGATTAGTAAAGAAATTTACACAGAGGCTGTACTCTATATAATTATTTCAAATGTGACAAACAGACACGCACACACGCACGCACACACACATAAAGTATTGTGCTATACTTAAGGAGAGTTTTTGTTTGTCCTGGTGTCTTTATTTATTTTGGTGTAGGTGCTGCGGGTGGGTGGATCGTCTGGGTCTGTTTGTGCTGTGTCTCTTTTTTGTTTGGTGTATTTAAAGAGACTCAACATTCCAAGTGTTTCTTTTCTCTCTCTCTCTCGAAGGAGGTGATGTGTTGGAACAGTTCTGAACGTTAGGTGTGGGTTCTGGCACAGCTTTGAGCTGACTGTTAAATCGCACAGCAATGTTGATAAACACAACAACTCATAGGCTAAGGTATAGGTACAACGGAACTATGGCACTGAGTTTGTAATGGTGCATGTCTGTGTGTGTGACAGAGTGAGAGAGAGAGTTGCACTTCCTGTCTACTTTTCTCCGGCCCACTTAGACAGTGAGGGAATCTGGGCGGACTGCTGGCCACATGACATTTCTGTGCTCTCGCAGAGTGATGTGTTCAGTCCTTCCCTCCCTCCCTCCGCTGCTCTTCAAAGCTTCGACATGTCATCTCCCACCACAAAAACAGAGGTGGGAAGACTCACTGGCGCTACCGCTGCCTCAGGGTGTCTGGCGCTAAAGCCGCCTGCAAATACAGCAGGCAGCGGAGGAGGGGAAGAAATGTACCGTATGTATTAAACAAGCCTCGTAAAGTCAACGGCATCAAGCTCTGTGTGAATTTCTGCGCCATTGTGAGAGATAGCTAGCTATCAGGTAGTTTTCAGTACACTTTGCGTGCTCGTCATTTTTTATTAGTCAGGACTATTAGGAATGGCAGATAATCTGTTATCCAACCATTACCACAGCATGAAAAGTAGCTCATTTTAAACACATAAACAACTGTATAAGACTATAATTTAGACTCTTTCTACGTAAGGTTGGGAAGATGATGTCATTCTATACTACTACACTACTTTTATGATATTGAAAGAAGCCTCTTCTGCTCAACAAGGCATTTATTCAACTTAAAATGCAGTAAAAATAGTTCTATTCTGAAATATTACTAAAACTGTTTACTCCAAAAGAAGCTATATTTTCAGCATTGTTACTCCAGTTCTCAGTGTCACATGATCCCTCAGAAATCATTCTTATATGCTGATCTGCTGCTAAAATCTGTTAATATTTAAGTGTTAAAACTGTTTTTGCAGTATAATATTTTGTGGAAACCTAGGTACACTACCATTCAAAAATCTGTTCTGTTGAAAATAAATGCGGAAACTGAAAAAAGATCATGGCTTCCACAAAAATATCAAGCAGCAAAAACATAGATAATAATAAGAAATGTTTCTTGAGCAGCAAATCAGCATATTAGTATGTTTTCTGAAGGATATTTTTTGAAATATATTGTTATGTGCTTTCATCAAGCACACCTACTCAACACTGTTAAATTATATTATAATCTAATATAATAATATAAATATACTGCATGAATTACAATAAAAGCTTTTCTTATATTTATAATATTATATCATATTTTTGTTAATATTGTTTTTAATACATAAGCACACTAATCAAGGTTTTAACTATCCAATGTAAAATGTAGTAATAAGCTTTATAAACATGTTCTATGGTTTAGAACCATTTGTTTAAAACAAACCAAAACTGCAACTTCATTGTGCAACTGACATATATAAGTAAAAAAGACAGCATGTAAATCAAATATTAATCTGTGACATACATCCAGGCTTATTATAATACGCTAAATAGTCCATAGCAACATCCACCTAGCAGCAAGACTAACACTGCAACCATATTATGTTGACAAACTATAGCTACTGTAACTGCTAAAGATGGGATAAATATGCTGAAAAAGAGTTTAATTGTACTGAATGTGCACTTGCAGTGTAAAACTGTTCTTAATAAATAGATAATAATAAAACAAAAGGCCACTTAAGTGTATTAACACACTTAAATGCGCTTTAAAAGTGCACTTAAAAGTACATTTTTAAATGACTGTCATACTAAAACACATATAAACTCATGTTCAACTAATTGCATTAATACATTTCATGTCTGTCCAAAAACATTACATTCAGTTATTATTTCAAAGTATATTATTTCCATAATTAATCCTCTTTTTTTAAAAGTGTGCTTAATTATACTTCCTTATCACAAAGAAAGAGGCTACAGTAGATGTAAAAGGAGCGCCTGGGACAGTGTTTAAATACACACATTAGCACTCATTTTACAAAAATAAAGAAAAATGAATCCCATGATTGATTAATCAACATATACATCAGTATCAGTGTAAATTTCTATGTGGTTGATAGCTAGCTAACAAACTAGTGCACTATAAACATAACATAGTTGGTCAAAACACCAACTGAAATCTAAACAAAATGAAAGAAGAAGATCCTGAAGTATAAATCAGTGACATGCTCGCAGGCTCATTTGAAGTGCTCTTGTGTGGGTTAGCAACTGTAGGAACGCATTAAAGCACACTAGATCTGATAATTACAGAGGAGGTCAAACAGACATGAGGGATACGTCAAATCCTAATCTATCCTGACATGACTGACACAATGCCACATTATGAATTGACTACCATTTTCCTCGCTGACATTTGTCCAGTTGCACCACTCTCCCAGTCTACCCATTATACTCTTGGCTTTTGCACCTCTGTGGTTCACCAGAGGAGCTAGATATTGGCTGAAAGACAAAGCAAGCAAATTGTGACCATGCAAAGCAGAACACTGCAGGGTGTTCTGAACAGTGTTGCCACAAGATTGGACTAAAAAAACATTTTACTGCGTTCATTATGTATGTCGTTGTAATTTCAAACTGCTGAAAGGAAAAATGTTAGGACATAACCATGATAACAAGCTTGCAGGTTTGGTTTCTGCGTGCAGCCGTGTGATCAGCTGTCTAACAGGCGAACACAAAGCACTACTAAGAGCTTTCTGGACAAATGTAAGTCGGTGACTATTAAAAATGGAAAATAGCTGCTTGTGATGACCGTTATGTCGTTGGCAAGAGAGCTCGCTGTTAATTACACAGTGTACGAGTGTGTATATCAGTGCATGCGGGTTATTGTTTATAAGGGACCCACATCAACACACAAGGTCTGTGAGAAAATGTCACAGTGTCCATGACGGAGGTTTGTTTGAACTGAATGCTGGTTGGCTTATAAAGTGGGGGACATTTAGATACTAATGCAAAAATAAACGAAATAGGTCAATTTGTTCACCAGTTCTGTCTCAGGACTTAACATTTTAGTGTTTCTAACTGCCAATAAACCAGTTTTATTTTAAACTAATTTTATACTGGATTTTAGCATGTTTTTTTGTTTTAGTATTCAATTTATGTGTTTTTATATATATTTATTTTTTATGCACCACTTTACTGACAAAATGTATATGTGTACTGAGTTTATATAAATGCACACATACAGTATGTGTTTTTAAAATATTTACATGCATATACATTTATATTATTATATTTTATATTATATAGAAATGTATTTAATATATAAACATAGCATATTTTCTTAAATATATCCATGCATGTGATTGCATTTACATATACATAATATACACAGCACACACACATATTCTGTAAACGAAAACTTTTTTGACAGCACTAATATATTATTTTACATGAATAATTGTTACACTGCATCCAATATTGTGTATATATATATATATATATATGTGTGTGTGTGTGTGTGTGTGTGTATAGTTAATACAATACACATATCCCCTTCTTAGGGTGTTGCTATATAGACGTATACTACACTAATAAATAATACAATATAGTTTATATTATACTGTATACTAAATATATACTACAAAATACAATTTATCATCAAAAGACAGTGCTTGCATGTCTTGGATCTGCTTCATGCAAGCGAAATGTTTCTCAGGCACAATGTATTTTTGTGCTTTGCAGCATTAATAAGTTGTAGTCTCATGTGATGACAAAAATGTAAAAAAAAAAAAAAAGACAGCTGTCTCATAGGATCTGGAGGTTTCATGGCTTGCTTTGGTGAAAGTGTGAGAGAAGAGATTAAAAAAAAAATAGAAATAAAAAACAAAGTTACTCCCTCAAAGTCTCCTTATGCCACAGGCCTCAAAGTCATAGAAAAATGACCAAAGGAACATGAGAATCAGGCCTTTGGGATCAAATATGCAATAGAACACTCTCTCTCTCAGACAATTTATAGCTCTTTGCTAGTCTGCATGTTACGCCCGCTATTGTGACTTACTAAGACTTTATTTCAGGAGTCTGTCTGCACCATGCTAGCAACCAAGAATGTTATATAACATGGTGCTGAGAGGATTTTGGCGCTACTATCTGACATAACATCATGTAGTTTTTGTACCCATGGGGGTGAAACACTAAAAGCAGTTTTTGGTGTGAAAAACATAAATGTGAGTAACAGTGTGAATTGGGTCTTTAAAAACAAAAAGATCCCAATGAGTCTTAAGAGTAAGCTGTTTTTACATACAAGTGTGGATATACCACTTTTATACTCATCAGTAAACTCACAAACAACTACAACAACCATAAATAAGCCATAACTTTACAGTCCAAACTGTACAGCCACTGTAGTCCCTTTCTCATGAAAGCTTTGTAAGATATTTCCACTTGTCCTTTAACAGTTACAGGTATCATGGAGATGGTCCAAACATGAACGTCTAATATATCAAAATGTTGGGATGGTGCCACTGTTGTCACAGAAGTAGTTTGACTGGGAATTACACAAGTATTTATTCTTTAGACGAAGGTAATCGCATGTAATCCGTGCTTCTTTTAAAACGTAAAATCAATTATAAGTGTAATTGGTTATTACTGAAATTAACTGTAGATAGACAGAAATGTGAAATATGTTAAAGTTCAGTTAATGTTGGTAAACAGAGCACGCCTTGTCTAGAAAAAGGGACCTGTCAGAACACTTTTAAAGTTTCACAAATGAAACAATACTGCCCTCTAACGGCAGAATTAGAATCTGTCACCTCTGAGCAACCCGGTTTTTAAAGAGTTTAAAGGGTAAAAAATGTATAAGCATGTTTGAGAGGACAGTTTGATATTTTCAGAGTTTCATTTGTGTTGGTTCTAATTATTTCATGATGCATGCAAAGGAGATTTGCATAAAACTAAGTATTTCACCATGGAGGCCGGGTTCATTTGCATCTGGTGACCTGAGATGCACTGCCATTTGAAAGTCTACTGTAGTTATATTTTGTTTAGTTCAAATTCCATCCCGTTTTTCAAGACTGGTGTTGTTTTATAGTTCATAGATCAAGAGGTGACCCAATATTTTTCAAACAAAAGTACCAGAGTATAACTATTGCAACAAAATGCTTTATTAGTAGTAGTATAAACATAGGCTCTTTATGAAAATTTGCAATAAACAACAGTAAAAGTGTGATTTACTTGTCAACACAATGGGATTACGCTGCATAGACAAGCATATGTAGGAAATAAAAAAGGACCTAGTACTGAACCCTGTGGGACACCAAGATAGCAATGCTGTTAAATGTGGAAACCCAACCTTTCTACACTGCTCAAAAAAATAAAGGGAACGCTTAAACAACACAATGTAACTCCAAGTCACTTCTGTGAAATCAAACTGCCCACTTAGGAAGCAACGCTGATTGACAATCAATTTTACATGCTGTTGTGCGAATGGAATAGACAACAAATTATAGGCAATTAGCAAGACACCCCCAATAAAGGAGTGGTTCCCTTTATTCTTTTTTTGAGCAGTGTATATAACTTTATATAATCCATGTATGACATAATCCAAAAATATGCAGTTCCAAAGCCAGCCGTCAATTTAGGCATCAATAGTTCGTATTCGATATATGACCGAGGCACAAGTCAAGACAATAACAAATTGCGTGACTATAACGAAGTATCACCTCTAAAGAGATACTGGCCTCACCCTGGTATTGGTTGAAGCTACTCAGACCGTTCAGCCTGGTTATGTGATGACTCCATGGGAGGAGACCTCAGGAATCTTAGAAGGTCAAGGACCTAGTAAACTTGTCAAACAGGAATTGTCCCCAAGTAAAGGTTTACAATCCTGGCTTCATACACAACAGCTGCATCTGAGTGGTGTCTGATTTCCATGAAAGGCACTAAAAAATCTTGTGAACAATAGTCCCTGGCCAATCAAACAAATAAAAGCAAACCTACCACCGCAAAACACACACCCATGATGAAGTATTCGGCATTTTAAGAGCGAAACAAAAACCAAAAGGTCATTTACCAACCGGTTTAGCAGATCTAATGAGTATATGCAAATTATGTGTTTGTTGTATCTCAAGTGTGTTCGAAATGTATTATGGTGTTTTTGGTTGTTTATATTATTTGCATGGGAGTTTTGTTGGTGTTCTTTTGTGTTTTTTTAGAGACTAACCTAAAGCAAATGTTTATCTAAGGTTTTTAAGTGGGTTACAAGAGCTGGATAATTATGTTAACATTAAATCAGAAATAAATCTATTGATTGAATACAGAAAAATGCAGGACGTTTATATGGACTGAATCAGGATAAAAGTGATCATTTCTAAGGGCCTGTCAAATTTCAGAAAGATCAGCCATACAAATATATGTGATTCTACACTCCAATAGCTAGTAAAACAGCAAATGTAATCACAGACTCACAGTTAATACAATTAAAGGAACAGTAAATCTACAAGGCCGTTAAATGGAGTTTGTTGTACTGAACTGAACTCAATGGGGAATCTGTCATCACAGGATTAGAGCACAATCGTTTAACCGTGACTCCTTTAACAAAAGAGGCGTTTGGAGAGCTGAGGGCCTGTCCGCAGGGTTCCTGTCTTTATTCTACACAGTCTGTAAACATTCATTTTTTTAAATATGCCATCACATACAGTCTGTCTTGTGTGCAGATGCACAGCTGTACACATTTATAATCTCTCTAAGTAGTAAAAAAAAAAAACATTATTAAAATTAATGTTTATTTAAAGCACAAACCATTCTAAATACACAAAAATATAACTTGTCTTGTTGGAAGAAAAACCTTCGGCCCAGTCTGAGGTCCTGAGCATTCTGGAGAAGGTTTTGGTCCAGGATATTCTTGTACTTGGCCGCATTCATCTTTCCCTCGATTGCAAGCAGTCGTCCTGTCCCTGCAGTTGAAAAACACCCTCAGCATGATGCTGCCTCCACCATGCTTCACTGTTGTGACTGTTTCGGACAGGTGATGAGCAGTGCCTGGTTTTCTCCACACATACCGCTTAGAATTAAGGCTAAAGAGTTCTATCTTGGTCTCATCAGACCAGAGAATCTTATTTCTCACCATTGTGGAGTCCTTCAGTTGTTTTTTAGCAAACTCCATGCAGGCTTTCATGTGTCTTGCACTGAGGAGAGGCTTCCGTCGGGCCACTCTGCCATA
>JAUCMR010000024.1:860648-872386 GCA_032357425.1 Enteromius argenteus
GGCCACTCTGCCATAAAGCCACGACTGGTGGAGGGCTGCAGTGATGGTTGACTTTCTACAACTTTCTCCCATCTCCCAACTGCATCTCTGGAGTTCAGCCACAGTGATCTTTGGGTTCTTCTTTTTCTCTCTCACCAAGGCTCCCCCGATAGCTCAGTTTGGCCGGATGGCCAGCTCTAGGAAGGTTTCGGGTCCTCCCAGGCATCTTGCATTTAAGGATTATGGAGGCCACTGTGCTCTTACGAACCTTAAGTGCAGCAGATTTTTTTTTTATAACCTTGGCCAGATCTGTGCCTTGCCACAATTCTGTCTCTGAGCTCTTCAGGCAGTTCCTCCATGATTCTCATTTGTTCTGACATGCATTGTGAGCTGTAAGGTCTTATATAGACAGGTGTGTGGCTTTCCCTAATCAAGTCCAATCAGTATAATCAAACACAGCTGGACTCAGATGAAGGTGTAGAACCATCTCAAGGATGATTAGAAGAAATGGACAGCACCTGAGTTAAACATATGAGTGGTTTAATGATCAGAGTTTCTATTGTGGATGCAAAAACTAATTCAATTAAATACAGAGAAATTAAAAAAATAAATGCCCATCAAAAATCTGATGTACCATATTTGATACTCACATTTTTACATGGTAAATGTTACATTTAAATACATTATGTATGGGTAATCAAGTAAACTTCTATCCCTTTTATCCAGTAAATAATCATCTTAAAATATTACTAACGAAATAAAACCTATTCTTACAATTATAAACATCAGTAAAGAAAATGGTAATCACGATCTGAAGATTGACATTTTACGATGATAATAAAACATCTTTTACTTATGTTATTAATCAGACAACAGAAAACATGTAGTAGATTGTGTACAACAGGTTTGGTCATGTCGATAAATTAAAGCCTTAGGAATTTGTGTATCAAATATGATACAGTAGGCTTTATAGAGTTAAAACTATTTCATGTGGAGTTTTATGTTGCTAATTAAACAGCTAATTATTTCCCTGAAAACTCAATAAACGTTTAATAAATTAATATCATATTTCAAAGAAATCTGATATACTTTTACACAGGGTGCGACTCAAATTCGGTTAACAAATGCTATTCAGATCAAGCTAGTTCATTTCTTTACAGCTTCATTCGAACAAATAAATTGAACATGAATGATTTTAAAGGCTGACAACCTGTTCCAGCACACACTGTTCCGCACCTCTAAATGTAACCCAGGAACTGCAGTGGCAAAAAAAAAAAAATCTCTTTAGTTTAACTTTACCGGATTTCAAATATCAGTTTCATCGGTGTGGTTTGAAAAAGGCTTCAGAAATTGCAGGACAAGTTGAACTGCTGATAAAAAAAGCAAGACATGTCTCATCACATCTAGTGAAAGCAACAATATCAGCAATCAGATGATGCACAAAGCAAGTTAAAAAAGAGCTTCAGGAAATGCTATGAGGTCAAAGTGGATGCAATCAAGACATACAGATTCCCAGTCACGATTTCCCACCAAGATCACGACACTCCTTAAGAGAGCAAGAAGAACTGAGCTCGTGTGTGTGCTGTATAAGCGTTACCTTAAGACTAAACATACTTAAATTGATTTAACATGGCAGATGTATGGATGAAAATGTACAGATAAATGCACTCAAAAAAGTATTTGAATTGCATGTAAAATTACACAGTTTAAACATAAATAAACTTTAACTGTCATAGTAATAAAAAGGGTAAGATTTCTGCGTTAAAAAACCCACACATGCCATGGTTTACCAACTATTTGCGTTTGTTTGATTTTATTTAAAAAATTACATTTTCAAAATGCATTTGTTTTTAAATCTGTGAAATCAATAACATCTATTCTGTTAAAAATGTAAAAACATCTCCAACAAAAGAAATACAAATCTTGCCAAAATGTAATTTAAATATATAGTAAACATGTTGTAAACCATGACAATTCTTACATGTCCAATTCATGCTTTACATTTATTAGTTTGTTTTTTAATAGATGGAAACTTTACCATGCAATTCAAATACATCAAATACACACAATCTTAAGTTAAGTCCTACATTTTTCTCATAATGCTGATCAACTAGTATCAATGGTATTATTCCATAATAAATCTATGCCTAATATGGGCAAACAGTTGAGTATAACATGGTAATATGGTGTCAGCATTGTCAGACCCCATTGAATGGAGCAGTTTTCATATGCAAATGAAGAGCCTCTGTATCTTTTTGATTCAGCACTCAACGTTAGACCTCTGTGGGCTTGGAAGCGCATGAGTGGCGTTCAGGTGAAATTATCGAAAATTGGTTTCTTGCTTTGTTAAGCACCTGTGGTGAGATCAAAGAGCACAAATCCTGTGTGTCATCCAGGTTTCAATGAGAGGTGTTTGTGTGAAGCTTGATACGTTAGTCATTTAGAAATTAAAAAAAAAAAAAAAAACTTTCAAATTTAATTGTCGGACGAACGCAAACAATGCAAGCTTTTGAAGTACTTCTGAATAAGTGCATTTTAATTGCTTTAAAGAAGCACAATTAATGCTTTCCCGGAGGATTCTCAGACGTTGATGTAATCAAAAACGAATGTTTTATTTTAATACCAGTTTATACTCTTGCACTCGCAGAAACAAAGCTACAAAACTGTTAATAAAGTACAAGGTAATCATATGCACCTTTAAAGCAAATGTAGCCTACGTTTTTTTGTTTTGTTTTGTTTTTAAACCTTGGGGTGTTCGTTTAAAATTCATCCTGATGCTTCACTTACTTCAAATATGTAGAATTGCTTCGGTTTCTTCCCAAATGTCTGTGAGCTGGTACGAAGTTCAGATTGCTTAATGGCAGCAATAAATGCACGTGTAGAGCTATTCACTGCAATTACGACAGTGGTATGTTTACGACAGCGAAATCCATTCTATTAACTTTAGAGGGCTTCAAAGTCGCATACATACACAAAACTACATAAACTGCTGTACAATATGTATTATTTAGAGATTAATAGCTAATTTGGATAGCTAATAAAGGATACTTTTCACCATGGTTTGCCTCAAGATATTCCTGTTTTTTTTAATTTTTTATGAATTTTAAAACAAGGGTTAAACAAAACAGAGCCAAATTATGATGCGTGTGAACTGACAAGTTCAAGCCATTTAAATTACTTGTTGGCAGAATATATAATTTAAACTTATTTTCAACAGATCAGAGACTACCAAGTGGTATATAATAAGATAAGTTACAGTGTCTCTGAGAGCAAAAATATATGACTTGAGCAATTAGAGTTTACCAATTTTGTAAATCCAGGCTTATTTGGAAGCAAAAGACTTTTGCTAACGGGGCAGTCAAGTGTAATTTAGTATATGAATAGAACTTACTGAACAATTAAGAAATTAGTGAGTTAGTCAATACTTGCGCAACAGAAGGGATTGTTTGCCAAGCCCTGTGACAGTATCAGGCGCCTTAGTCAATCTGTTTGGCTCTGAAAACAAAGATTGAAATGTCATAAATAAAATTAGAAACAAGTAATATCCTCTATACTAGAGATATATATGTGTGTGTGTGTGTGTGTGTGTGTTTTACAAACAAAGAAAGCAAGGTCAAATATTTGTTAATATCATGGCTGTAATGCAAGTTTGATTTATTGCTTTTTTAATAAGTAGTCTGAATTCAGGCTATATTTTTATAATATATCCATGATTCCAGTATACCTATCTTCCATAATAGGGTTTAACAATGGATTTAAAAAAACAAAAACAAATAAAATAAAAAACATTAAACATTAAACATTGTTTTGTGAATTATTTTGCATCTTCATTGATGTGTGATGGGTCGATTAATCAAAACCTGGGAATGGAAATAGAGTCATTGATCACTCAAGTCAAGTGGACGTCGTTTTGCAATAAATGCATTATATGAACTGATTATGGCAGAGAGATGACAAGGGTGGTTTTGGGATCTGAGAGCTGGGAGGGGGTTGGCAGCCGTATGGCTATAAATGCAGCCGCCACCATGTGAAGAACAGAAAAGACCCTGCTGCTAGCTGAACACATCTCTCAGCTGACTATTTTTTTTTTGTATTATAAGCTCACTTTCATTATTTCTTTTACCTAATATAAGAGTTTTATCTTGCACATTTTGGTTCCTTATGGAGATTTGGAAACTCTCGGTGTTAATGCTCACCATACTTGCTCTTGCCTGCAGTGTTCGAGGATTGTCTTTCAATCTAAACAGAGACCCCTGGATTTCAGATCACTGGGAGGTGAGAAATGTTTTCTTTTTTATCGAAATAAAAATATTAAGCAATTGAAAAGGTTATGGTTAATAAAGTGTTTCCTTCATGAAAACCAAAATAATGATGTGCGTTCATCAAAACGCTTCGGTCGTTTGATCAGGATGAACCAGTGGAGGAGACACTAGCCAGTCAAGTGGCTGGTCTGCTAAAGAGATCGAAATCTCATCAGTTCTATGGACTAATGGGAAAACGCTCTGGTAAGATTTGGTTTTGTTGACTCCAGGGTACAAAACACCTAATAATTATGACCTGTTTATCTTATTGTATTGTACTTATATTAATATTTAGTTATTACCACAAAGTGCAGCGGAGTCTAATTTAAAATAAATAAAAAAATATATTAAAAAAATGAATTACAATTAAGCATTTGACACTGACCGAATATTTAAGATTCTAGTACTCTATTTTAGTCATTTTTGCATAATTCACATTCTTTAATCAAATTATTAACAACTATTTGTTAATGATACTAAAAACAAACAAACAAAAAACAGGCACAGTATATTGATTATTTTATTTCCCTTACTTATTTCCAGAAGTCGTCCAGCCTGTGAAAATGGAACGAAGTGAGTAAATTCACTTAACTAAATATATATTTATAGAATTGTTTAACACACACATATCCACACACATATCCAAAAAAATTTTTTTTTTTCTTTTTAAACCATTAAATTCAACAGAACAAAATGTATCAACGTTCTCAGAATGTAAGCACTGTGTCTGAAAATATAAATTACAATTTATCTCGTTTTCCAGCACTAATGTCTAAAGATCCTTACATCAATATTCAACACATATTTGTTAATTTTTTAAGTAATTTCTCAGACAAGCACACTGCATATTTTTATTATGATTTTACATCTTAAGTAAATTTCTCTTGATTTAAGGATGTTTAGGTATTTGTATTAGACACAAGACTAACGTTTGAGTGTATTCAACATTTAATGCCATGAATATGAATTTAATATTTCTTGCTCCTATTTGCAAATTAAACCCTATAACCCAACAGATTGTTTTTTGTTTAAATGTCTTGGTTTAAAAGCATACATTTTTCCAAAGGGCATAAGGGAGACATGTTTGTGGGACTGATGGGCAAAAGACCTTCAGGAGGTATGGGTGCTCTAATTAAAGTCGTCTTATAGGTGTTGGTAATTCAATCTAAGTCTCTTTGGTTAAAAGCGCCTGCTAAACGACTAAACGTAAATGTAAAAAATAAAAACAACTATAGTTTTAAACAGCACTGCTATACTGCAACAGTTTAAACAACGTGAAAAATTGATTTTTATATTAATCTGCAGGTGATATCGGAAAAACAATCCCAGAAACCAGCACAGCAAAGGACAAATTGAACAAACAAACAGGTAAAACACGGAAAGATCATCTGTGTCAGAATTGTATTTATGCAAAAATGATGAAAAAGCAGCAGTTTATGAATGTGAAATCATGTTGTTGTTCACACAGCAGATGTGCGAGAGGAATGGGGCAGACTGCAGTACTACTGATGACAGTATCCAGCGCTCTATTAGACTTCACTAGTCTCTGTAAAACAATCCACAATTATTCTCCACCCTTAACTCACACCAACATCATAATTCATGAGAACATCATTTAGGAGCATTAAGCAAGTAAATGTCTTGCTTCGGGTATCAAATGTGATGTAATAAAAAGTATTTATCAAACATGAGTTTTTATCCCAGTTCTGAATTCAATAAAAACATTCATTCACAAATCTTTCAACACAAAGAAATCAGGAAACAAACTTCCAAATGTAAATCTATTTTTTTTTTTTTTGTAAGGCCTCATTTTTCACTATATTCTACTGTTTAGAAACTATTTTTTGCTTTTAAAAAAAACTTTTAAAATATATGCTAGGGCATAGACAATACTTTGGCCGGAGAAAAATATGAATGAAACACGATTTCAAAAAATAAATAGCACTGTATAAACAAAAGTGAGAGATTCCAGAGATACAAAGGGCACATATAAAGAGACAAAAATGACACTAACAGCTGGAGCCATTGCAAAAGACACTGTTGTTGATGGAGTCATAAAAAAGATATAACGGCAGTACGAAATGTAGCGTGTAAGTCCATTAGGTTCCTTTGGGAGGGGTCCATTTCAGAGAGCTGGGATCTATGGTCTTGTTGTTGCTGCCCCTTTTGGTCTCTTTGGCCTTCCACTCATCAATCAGGTCCTGTGCCATTTGGAAAAAACAAAAAAAGCTGTTAATACGTGTAAAGCATTCACAAAAAGACAAGTTCCTCCATCATGCAAGTTAAATTTTCATGTAATATTATCCAGCATGTTTTCCACAATATTTAAATACTGAAAAGCTAGGGGAATGCCATTGAACTTCCATTATTATTCCATAGAGCACGCATACATTCAAACAACGGCCTAAATATGGCTTTTGAAAAATTGCTGGCTCGTTAACTGTATTCAATGATATTTCTGCAAGAACAACGCAATTATTACTAAAACAAGTTGCATTTTTGCTTGGAAAATTTGAAAAATAAATCATTAAAAGTTGAATATATTATCATCAACAGTTATGGGAAAAACAAAAAGGATGGGGGGAAAAAAAGACATTTGTGCTATTAGAAAAAAAGATTTTCTGATACCTGTCGCTTCAAGACTAGATGCTTCCCTTTCCAGTACTTAAGCATCTGAAGTGACTGCAGAGTACTGACAATATCCACAGGATTCACTGCCGTCTCTTGACTGATCTCTGAACAGGGCGAAACAAAAACAAAGCTAAGACTGCATGATTTTACAGGGATGTCACAGTGAACGTGCTTACAAATGCTCCCTTGCATGGCAGGGGCAACTTATCTTACCCTTGATGGAAATCTCTTTGCCCTTGAAGTTGCACATGTACCGCAGCAGCACTTCCTTCCAGTAGCTGCGATAACTGATGAGGCCCAAATCTGAGAGAGGGCGTTCAGGAGAACCCACCTTCTCCTCAACCTTTGACAGGAGGTAACCTAGAGCCATACCAAACAGAGTAACAGAAACATTCTGAAAAACAAACTCCAATATTAATGGGAAGGTTCCAGTTTGAACAAGTAAATGGGTGTGTCAAGTTCTGATCCATTTTCATGCCTTAATTTGATTAGAATTGTTTAGATGTTACATTTCTATTAAGACATTTATAAATAAAACATTTCACAGGGCCCTGTTATTGCAACAATTTTAAAATAGAATAAATAAAGCTTTCTTATTTTGACCAATTAGACATGCTTTTTGATTATTAAAATACAATTTCAAAACTAAAATGGAATTCAGGACAAAACATTTGATTAAAAGATTAAAATTCAAATCAAACAGATTCATAATAAACACTTTTTACAGTGTATCAGTTTAATAATTTTAGACTACCGTCTAGATGTTTATATCACTGAACTGCAAACTTATAAATAGATAACACCGCTACTCACTGAAATCAATCAGCATCTTGCCGTAGCCCTGCCTCATGTACTGTGGCATAGTCAGGATACAGGACACATTATAATTCAGGAACGAGTTCTTCTCCTGCACAAAACAGAGAAGTTTAGCCAGTGTGCATGTTACATGACAACTCATCTGTCTTCATATGAAAGACACTATAGGCTAACATTTCTCAAAACTGTTCACAAATGTGTATTTGCATGTTTGTTTATGAGATTTTCAGTACTTCAGTAAGTGCTCTTCAGTCTGGTTAGTACGCCCAGCAAACACGTAAACTTGGTTCAGATTTGTAATTAGACCCTTAGATTGGCACTCCATGCCAGCCAATTCCTCATTCACATATTCAGAACACAGCAAAGATCAAAACCGATGTCTTAAATTCAATCAGTCATTACTTCCCTAATTAAAAGCAGCATCCTACTTAGGTTTAGACAAAGCTGTTACAGTACCAACAGTTTTTACACACTTTCTGATTTTCCAATAACTACATAAAATACAAATACTAATTTGTTGACAGTAAGTGCTTACGTTTTTGTAATTATGTAATTCACAACATGCAGCCTCAAGCACCCGATTACCTTTGAGAAATACCCCACGAGGTGACAGCCTGTGTTATCAGCTTCAGTCATGACGTAAAACAGGAAAGGCTCCACATCATAGTACAGTGTTTTATGGTCCAGAAACAGCTTGGCCAGCAAACAGAGGTTCTGACAATAGATCTGTTGGGTTGGGGATGAATAAATTGCATACGTTTATCAAACAAACTCATCCACAGCCTAGAACTGATTATAAGAGGGGAAACAGCCCAGGCTGCAAAGCAACGCATACATCCAAAACTCTTTGCATTCATACAGTCACAAAAAAAATAAGTATATTAACATCCAATGCCCACACCTTGTTCTTTTTCCCATCGACCTCAAACACAGAGATGGCACCTTTTCTGTAGACTTCATCACCAGGGGGGTGTTTCCACACACATTTAGCCTGCACAGATCATGACATATCACAAATAAATTCACCCCCATAGATTTAGGCAGTACTATCAGATGACTAAATGTTGAGACATGCAATCATAACATAACAAAAGACATAATTTATTATGGCAAGTTTGATTTCATACCATGTGTCTGCGCAGGATGGTCTGACTCTTCATATACTTGAGGCAGAACTCACAGATGTACAGACGCCCGAGACGGGCATATTCCTCGGGGTAGGGAGAATGGTACCAAGTGTCCAGCTCATAACGGCCAAACAAGATGGTCTTGATCATGTTACTGCCCTCTGTGATCTGACCCTGCAGACGCAGTTTCTCCTGGAAACAACAAAAACCTTAGATATCAGATTTCTACATTCAGATGAAATACTATAAGAACTAGGACTGGGCAGTAAACCCAAAATCTCAGTTTAAGCTATTTCTTCACAGTAACAGTATACCATTATATGGTTACTTTTACTAAATATGTGACCCTGGACCACAAAAGCAATCATAAGAGTAAATTTTTGTAAACTGAGATTAATATATCATATGGAAGCAGAATAAATAAGCGTTCCATTGATGTATGGATTGTTAGGATATGATAATATTTGGCCAAGATACAATATTTAACAATATGCTAAAAAATTTAAATATTGAGGAAAACTGCTTTTAGATTTGTCCAAATGAAGTTCTTAGCAATTCTTATTACCAATCACGAATTAAGTTTTAATATATTTACGGTAGGAAATTTACAAAATATTTTCATGGCAAAACAGATAATTATGACCCATACAATGTACTTTTGTCTATTGCTACAAATATACCTTCGCTACTATTGACTGCTTTGGTCCAGGGTCACATACATATACATATATACACATACATATACACACATATGTACATGTATAATAAAAAGTTATGTTATTACTACATACACATTAAAATGTCCATAAATCCAATACTTAAATTATAACATCTGAAATGACTATTTCCTTTATTTTCAATTTGACGGAATGAAGCTAAAAGGTGAGATTTTAGTCAAGTTGCTCTGCTGTGTCAGAAGTGTGCAAAGTGAGAGGCATGTCTGTTCATACCAGATCCTCTGCTGCACGGGCCTGAGCTTTTCTGAAGAGCTCCAGATCATAATCACTGGTAATGTTCTCCAGCAGTGGTTCACGAATGGTTCCATGTGTCTGTCTGTGCTCCTGATGCATCAAAAAAATAAAAAAAAACAGATGTAGATGGATCCCAAATATAAACATAATAATTAACACCCAAGAATTATTTTTAACAAGAGCTAAATTGGTCTGGCCTAAAAACAACAACAACAACAACACATCACTACTAGCTAATGTAAGCTTATAAATAAAAAACAATATATAGATATTTTTAAATCACTAAGAGGACACTATTACCATGTACTTTTCTTTTTGGTCTTTCGTCAGGCCAGAATCCCTCCTCTTTCTCATCTCCATGACCTTTTCTTTATATCGAACTTGTCTTTGAGTTGGTGCCTGTGGAAGAGCAATGCAAATTAACATCACACCCCACTTTTACTAAAAGGTACATGGTGTCTCTTCCAGATAAATCTCTTCACGGATTGCTCATGAGTCATAATCTCACTGTAGTTACCACAGAATTTATGGCTTACAATCAATTACAACTTCTCCTAAAAATGGAAGTCACCACGCTGCTGACGTAAGGCCTTCACGTACGTGTGTCTTTTTGGGACAATAGCATGCATGCACTTAAGAGGCATTAACACAGTAGTGTAATGTTTGTTTAGTGTTGAGCGAACAGCTGTTTGGCAGGCACCTGATGTCGAGTAGCGTGTCTGTTCTCCTCGTTCTGCCCTTGACTGCGCTCTTCCTCTTGTTTCTCACGCTCGATTGCTTTCACCTGATTGGGATGACAAGCACACAAAGATAAACAACAGAGAAAGTGCTAAACAATACAGAAAAGGACAAACAACACATGCTAATTATTTGCAATTTAGTGGCTGACCAAAATGATTTTTTTTTTTTACTGTCGAAGCTCATGCTATGCCAGAAACGCTCAAAACAAAAATAAGCAGGCAAGTAAAGTATACTTTGGGCTTAAAGCACCTTGCATTCATCTGCTGAGAGGTTATGGTAGAGAGGGCATCCTGATATGGAGAAATGTCGCTCGTGTTTTCCTGTTAAATGTCCTGTACAAAGGAAATACAGGAAAGATTTTAGCATTAAACCTGACAATAAAAGATCCATTCAAATTTAAAATGTTTTATAAAAATGTAAACATTGTTTTTCCAATTAAGCCCTTGTAAACCATTAGCACTGAATGTTATTAATAAGCATATGCAAAAGGAAATTAATCTGAAGAGCAATTACCCAGAGAATTGCACCCAGGTGTGGGGCACTTCATATTGAAGTTGTAGCTCTCGTGAAAGCGGCGGCGTTTTGGACGATGAGAGGGATCGCTGCCAGAGTCTTTCTGGTCTTTAGTCATGCTCTCATCATGGGATGCATTGGGGCTGGATATGTCGATGTCAGATTCGGATGAGGGGGCGTTTCCGGTGGGTGTCCTGGGGGGGGATTCATCTCTCTCAGCTGCTTGTTTCACATCTGGTGGAGCATCTAAGTGAAGAACAGAAATAACACCTTATAAAAGACTAGCAGTAGGGAAACTTTCATGAATAAGAGCACATCATAGGTTAAGTTAAAGAATTTACAGTGGGTACAGAAAGTATTCAAACCCCCTTAGATTTTAAATTTTTTTCCCCCCTCAATGTACACACAGCAACCCATAATGACAGAAAAACACAGAATTGTTGACATTTCTGCAGATTTATTAAAAAAAAGCAAAACTGAAATATCACATGGTCCTAAGTATTCAGACCCTTTGCTGTGACTCTCATTTAACTCAGGTGTCCATTTCTTCTGATCATCCTTGAGATGGTTCTACACCTTCATTTGAGTAGGAAAGCCACACACCTGTCTATATAAGACCTTACAGCTCACAATGCATGTCAGAGCAAATGAGAATCATG
>JAUCMR010000024.1:872486-882819 GCA_032357425.1 Enteromius argenteus
TTCTTTTTTAATAATTCTGCAAAAATGTCAACAATTCTGTGTTTTTCTGTCAATATGGGGTGCTGTGTGTACATTAACGAGGAAAAAATGAACTTAAATGATTTTAGCAAATGGCTGCAATAAAACAGTGAAAAATTTAAGGGGGTCTGAATACTTTCCGTACCCACTGTATTTGACCTTGAAGAATACAACCAGCTTTTTTCCTTCTTTATTTTCCTTCTTAATGATTTAAGTTTACTTGCTGCTCTCAAAATAAGGTTCATTTGATTTGTTCGACATTCTAAAAGAAAACTGATAGACTTACTGCAATTTACATTGAGTTTATATTTTATTTTATCATAATTTGTTTTCAAAACGTACAGGATATATGCAGGCTTATTTTTACAGTCTCCAACTTTGCAAATAAATTACAGGAAATAAAATTAGGATTTATTTTCTGATTAACTACAGATGTTTTCTTGCTGCCTTTTTTTCCAAAATATTTTTTATATTTTTGTTTATTTTTACAGTTTCCAGGAACACATTTTTATTTATTTCCTGATCAACTAAAGAATAACCAAGAAAAATAATTGTTAAGCTCCAGTTACACTAATGAAATTCTCCAAGCATAACTGTAATGTAGTACACAACATGCTTTTTTGAGGTGTATTACTACGTTTTTGACGACTGGAAATCTGAAGAAAATCATCAAGCCTAAAGTCTATCTACTGACTAACTGTACCAGGTGCTAATACATCAGCTGTGTTTCTACCTTGAGAGCTCTGGCTCAGGCGCAGTGATGCTCGGGTCATACGGGTGTTATTGCGCTGATTGGCTTCACTATGGGAGCTGTCGGTCTTCTCATGATCTCCAGAGTCATCAGAATCAGCAGTCCCATCTGAACTACTGCCTGCAGCTGTTCTCTGCAAACAGGGTGTAAACAGTTTTATCTCTATGTACGTCTAAACAATTCAGAATAAATATAATAATTTAAGATACCAACAACATAAATATAGTCCAAAACACACATCTAGCGTAAAATGCAAACCGAAACATTGCACTACTATACGTTACAAACGTTATAGTGTTTATATACATTCTCACCTAAAGCCAAACCGCTAAGTTAACTAGCTTATCAGCTTAAAACAAACTACTTTAAAAAAAAAATCGGTGGTTTTCGCTTCTCGTGTGATAAAATGTTAGCTGCTAATACTGCTGATAAATAGTTTACATATTTCCAAAGAAACTAAACTATATTTGCCCAAACACGTACATAAACAGTGAGCTAGCAGTTAGCCCGCGCTGAGGCGACTGACCTAATTCTGGCATTTTCTCTCACCTTTCTCCGCGGCATGTTCTCTTCGATCAATCCAAGCGCTGTGCTTTTTGCAAATTTGTCAAACGGATATATTTGTTTTTTGCTATCTGATATAATTCAGCGGCTGTGCGTTCATAAGTTTGTGTGTTTCTGGTCTCGCCGATTGTTCACTATCTCGCGACTCGCGCCACACCGAACCAAAGCGGAAGTGACGTGAGGAGGAAAAACATGGCGGCGCTGAAGCGCCGTGGAACGCAAGGGCAGCTGTTTTAGAAATAACTTCGTTCTTGTTCCGAATAATACTCACACAAATACAAACGATGGCTTCTTGGTTTATAACGTCATTGTTTTGTGATTTTATATGCACAAATCTAAATAATTAATTATTTGTTTTAAAGCAGCAGAAGACCCTATTGTTCAATTACAAAGATATATTGTTGCCAAGTTGTGTGTACAATAACCTTTCGAATAGATGTTATGAGAAAATGTGTTTTAAACATTTCAAACAAATGTTTTATGTGATTAAATTTATTATCTCGATGTTATTTGCACAAGTTAAAAATACTGATATTTGCTTACAAATAGGTAATGTATTAAAAAAAATAAAAACACACATCCATGTTTACATCCATGTCCTTTATATCCTCTTTATTTACATTTTTAAAGATTATAACAAAGATGTAACTTGGAATGAGAGTTATATATTCAAGTAGGCCTATGGACATAACGTACTCAAATTCTACAGATGGCGCTGTAGACACATAAATACTAATATTTGCAACGACGCCACTATCAATGTCATGCATGAAGCTGGTTTTAGTAACATTAGCTCTATGGGAAACACCAGAATCCTTCAAGATTAGGCTACATATCCTTAAAAAAACCTGTTTGTTGATAACAATAAATCTATAGGCCTATGCAAAGAAATGAATGACTTTATGGTGATTTTGCTTTTCAGCTTAATTTTCAAGATTTGATCTGTAAGACAAAAATCTGTATAATTTGTCAAAAAGAATTATTAGTATTTATAATTTTTTTTTCCAAGTAAACATTTTGTTGAGGTTTGCATCTGTTTCTATGGCATATTCTCGCCCCTCCTCCTCAGGCAGAAGGTGTGAAAGGCAATATCATGGCCCGGGGGAGGGTAGAAACTACTGTGATTTTCCTGAATGTTCCACCACCACCTTAAAATGGGAAGAGCAGGGGGTGAAGTGGTATGTTCCTCTCCAGCAGCTGATACCATCCATCCTAAAAATAGAGCCAACCGCTCAGACAGCCACAGACATACACTGAGCTCTCTCCAGTCAGTTCTTTCTTCTCAAAGAGTAAAGAAAACTACATAATCGATTAACCATTTAAAACATTTACCCAGGGAACTACAAGAACAACTCTACGAGAAGTCAAAATGCCAAAGATTGTGAGACCAGAGAACTGGTAGGTGTGAAATGGTAGAAGGCGCATGCTGATGTCTTTGAATGGTAGGCCTACATGTAAATTTTGCAATAAACTCTGCACTTAGACTAAATTATTTAGGATTACTTTATGTTAGATCAGACAGTGATGCAAAAGTGTGTAACCTAATTGTCTGAAATGGTTCTTTCATTTCTTCAGTCAACCAGCCAGAACACTGTGGTACGACCGGAAAAAGTATGTGACTGTCAACTTTGTGGTTCAGAACCCAAAAGATGTTCAAGTAGATATCCAGGACACAAAAATGATTTTAAGGTGAGAAAATAACTTCAAATATTAATTATTTCAAATATATTTGATGACTTTTGTGTTTCAAAAGAATTTTATACACAGTATTTAATGCAAAGCAAATTTGCTCTCATGTCAGGAGAGATCTTGTGCTCAGATTTGCTCAATATGGGGGAAAAAAACTAAAAAATATGGGATATGTGAGGCAAAACTAATTCAGATCTCCATTAATGTTTCAGAAAAAAACTATACAAAACACAACAAAAACTCTCAGATTGCTAGCTAAATACAGCTAATAATATCAGCTTAATGTATTTAGAGACAAGGAAATGTCTAATATATATAATATTTCTCTATTTTTCAGCTGTAAAGACGTAGATGACAACAATATCTACAATGAGATTGAATTTTATGACCGAGTATTTAAATCTGTAAGTATTTTACTGTTCATTTAGTGATTTAAAGAGTGGGTAAAGTGTTTTTTTAAAGTATCCTAATATTGTGCTGGAGTTCCCTACGACAGGTTTAAATGCATCTAACATCACAAAACATGGTAATTTTCTCAAAATATGCATTTTATATTCAATTCAATTCAATTCAAATTTATTTGTATAGCGCTTTTCATGATACATATCATTGCAAAGCAGCTTGACACCAAAGTAATGGTGTAAAGAGTCGTTTTGCAATGATTCCGATACGGTTCGTTTGAATCAGTTCGGATCGGAAGGTCTGTAAACCCCTCCCCTCCATAAACTAGCTCTGCTCTGATTGATTGATTGGTCAGTTGACCAAGTCTTTTTTGATTGGTCTTTCCGTATATAACTTTATTCTGTGTAGGAAAAGAAATGTCAGTTTCCATAATTCATATTTGTGTCCAAGTATTAAAAAAAAAAAAAAAGGTATTAATATCAATTCGAGCCAGAGTCCGAGGATGAGGATGATACAGACTCAGTCGCTCAACATGAAACTCCATGGCAAGCAGGACTTGATCAGGAGGTTTCTCAGTGGTTTGTATTTGCACTTACAGGCTGTGGCTCGGAGACGCTTGTTGGTCCAAATAAAGAAGGTATGGAGTTATCTTTCATGGACAAGCGTTTAGCAAATCCCGCGTTGAACTCTCCAATTATTAGAAAAACAGTCATTGGTAAAATGATGAGCGCACAACAAAAGGTTCTCGTACTGCTTTGGTATTGTGTAAAAAATGAAGTTTAACCACTGATTCTTTACATCGTCATCCTTAGGCAATGAAAACAAAATACACTTGCTTTCACAGCGCAGAACACAGCGTCTTCTTGACATGAGGTAAACACTGACTAGCAGAAGGCTTTGGAGGTGGGGATAATGCAAATATGTTACCTAGTGACGTATATCAGTAACTGGCAGAAGATTTGAAAATGAAACGACTCGTTAAGGCGATTCTGAGTCGACTCTTTGTTTTGAGAGACACTATTTTTTTTCTTAATCATGCACTTTTTGGATTAATAACTTTGTTTACATTAAAGGACAGCTACATTACAAACTGCAAATATGATATTTTTAAAAAAACATATTACTTGCTCTTTAAATCCTGAAATATGTGCATATGTAATTTTGAAGCCGTATTATGTCAAATTGTAAACCTGTTACTGTGTTTTTTGGAAGTAGCCAACAGAAGAAATATTAAAGTCTTATTTTGTCGTGATCATACATCATGATTTGACATGTCATCATTATACAATATATTAAACGACTTTGTGAATAATGGTCTTTTAGGATTCAAGGGAGAAAGTCTTTGACCGAACAATTAATGTCTTGATAAGAAAAGTGAAGGAACATGTGGCATGGCCTCGACTCCAGAAAGATCTTGCAAAGGTATCTATATCTATCTATCTATCTATCTATCTATCTCTGTCGTTCCATCATATTGTGCTCTGGTCATTTTTTCCTTGTCTTTTCAGCCCGCATGGCTGTTAGTAGACTTTGATAACTGGAGGGACTGGGAACATGAAGAGGAAGAGGGCATGGCAGAATATGAACAGTATGTAGATGTAAGTATCTTTGAAATGGTGGACACATCACCTGTTTATCTTCTCCTGCACTGACACAGGATGTTGGGATAAATAATTTTTCTGTAAAATGTAATAACTCTTTTGAAATGCAGATGCTTAATGAAATGAAGAACAAAGGAGAGCCTCCTGCCATGGATGACCTGGACGATCTTGTAAGTTCCTGAAACAGTATCACATGGTTATGAAGTCTTTAGTTATTTCATTTCAGTTTTGAGGTCATGACATGTCAACTGTTCTTTTTTACAGAGTGACTGAGTGAGCACTAATGCCCAAGATGAGCCTAAAATGTTATATGTGCAGTAAAAGACACTTCACATTGCTCTGATATATTTGCAATATACCGCCACTAACATTGTGAGCTAGACCTATGACATGGATGAGTGGTCTTTTTTTTATTTGATTTTAATTTTTTTTATTCATTTTTTATTTTATTTATTTCCTTTCAAAACAAATCCTCCTTGCTTTGTCAGAAACAAAATTAGATGTGTATTTTATATTTGTCATTTTAAATATGCAACTAAAGAAATTGTTTGTTTTTCATGTTCTGTGTGTGTGTGTGTTTTCTACATTAAAAAGTTCGAAATCTGCATTACAATGATATTTTTCATATGCGTTTTGTTTAAGGTTCATGCAACAAGACACAGACAACAATAGTTATAAAAACCTAAATTTAAAAATGTTTTATCTCTCGAATGATTATTGTCATTATCTTGTAAAATATGTAAGAATAAATAGTTCACCCCAAAATTAATTTTGTCTTAGAAAATTGCTCACCTTCTGGCTGTCCAAGTTGGTTTCTTGCATTAGAACAAATTTTGAGAGATTTAACTTTACATTGGCATACCAATAGTTCCTCTGCAGTGAATGGGTGCCATCAGAATGAGAGTCCAAACAGCTGATAAAAACATCACATTAATTCACAAGTAATCATCTCCACTCCAATCCATTAATTAATGTCTTGTGAAATGAAAAGCTGCATAAACAAATCCGTCATGAAGGCATTTTACAGTAATGGCATCTGGTCAGAATACCCATCCATGATCCATAAAAACATTTATAGTTAAAAACTCTGCCCCCTTTTATTTTCTCACATCAAAATCCACCAGCATATTTGTTTAGAACAGTTTTGGACTGTTTTCACATGATCTGCGCATATTTCTCTCCTGATTTCTCTCCTGATTTTTTTTTTAAAACAGAAGACTTGTTTTTTAGCTGGAATTGATGGTTTAAAGTTAAAATGTCTTATGATAAATGTGTTTATTATAAGCACACAACTTTTCAACTCACAATAAGCTTGTACTGCAGCCATGTGGATCACTTCAAGAATATTGTGACGTTTTATCAGCTGTTTAGACTCTCATTCTGACGGCACCCATTCACTGCAGAGGATCCATTGGAGAGCTAGTGATGGAATACTACATTTTTCCAAATCTGTTCTGAGGAAAAACTCAAACAAACTCATCTACATCTTGGATGGCCTGATGGTGAGAATCCCCCCAAATTTTCCAAATACAATTTTTTGCACCACTTACACTAATAAATGATCATACACTTTATTGCTTTAAATCATCATAGTTTTATATTTAATGCAATAACCTAAGACAGAATTCATCATAGGCTCACCTTTTGTCCACTGAACAGCCTGTTCTCCTGCAAGCACAGCAGGTTTGTGAGCATAAGCGTTCCTCACGGTTACGCATGGACAACTCTTGCTCAACTCTTTTTATGCAGCAGGATTGAGCCATCTTTCTTCATCTGCATCAGCTGGCAAAAGTAACCCCCTCGGCTTAGGCCAAGTGGACCTGTAAGGTTGTGTATGTGTCTTTACCATTTTATTACAGTCTTGCAGTGGAGCGGAAAACAGGTCAAGCAGTCATTAACCTTTTTTTAACTGACTCTTGGTATCATTGTACATGCAGAAGTCCATTGGCCAAATCTTGTTTATCAGTGCGTACAAAGAGGAAGAGACCCACTCAAGACTCTGTACTACAGTGATAAAAAATGATAAGGAGAGAATGATTGCTGAGGTGGAAGCAAAACATCATATGATTATAGTGCGAGTGTATCGTATTTTCTTGAAGCGTTTTTAAATTCTGCCATCATTTGCTGCACCTTCATGTCATTCCAAACTAGAATGACTCTCTTTCTTCTGTGGATAGCAAAAGATGATATTTGGAAGAATATGGTGGTTGTGCCTTTAAATACATTTACTGTACATTGAATGGGGATTGAAGCGTTTAAGGTTACAAAGCCTCCATAAAAGTATCACGAAAGCAGCAAATCCAACGTTTGCACTATCTGAAGTCAGTTTGTGTATAGGAAAAGACATAGTTTATTTATTTTTATAAAAAGTTGTTATTAACGTAAAAGAAGATGTCCACCAGTTCTCATCAGTACTGAGTGTTGGTGATGAAGAATCAGTTGAAAAGAAAGAAATGTGCTTAATTTTGTACTTGTAGTGTAATATAATTTTTAAAAGTACATTTTTAAGTACTGTACTTGTAGATTTTATAACAAAATGAAAGGCAGCTTAAATGTACCTAAAGCAAATACATTTGTTTATCACACTTTAAAAATGTGTAATAATATAAAATCACATGTTCTACAGTATACTTATACAGTATATTTCCGTACACGGAAAACATTATGATTTTTAATGTTTTTAATAAATTTGCTCACCAAGGCTGCATTTGTTTGATCAAAAATACAGTAAAATTATGAGAAATATTATTAAAGTTTGAAATAACTGTTTTCTATTTAAAAAAAATTCTAAATGTAATTTATTCCTGTGATGCGATGCTAAATTTTCAGCATCATTACTTCAGTCTTTGCCACATGATCCTTTAGAAATATTCTGATTTGCTGCTTAATTATTACTTATGCTCATTTATTAATAACAGTTCTTCTACTTATTATTATTATTATTATACTGCTGCATAATTTGTGGAAATACTACAGTTGTTATTTGATATGTATATATTTAAAAATTCTAAATTACAACTTCATCATTAGAAATGTGCAATTACAAAAACATTAAAATATGACATACTTTCAATAGAACTGATATTATTTTAGTTTAACATTGGGTGGTAGACTTTAACCATATTTTTAAAAAGCAGATGCAATTATGAAATCACATATAAGGATGTCATATAAATATATACTGATGTCCTAAGTGGGTCAACACTTTAAAATTCAACTAATTGCATTTAATATAAATTTAAACTTTAATACATATTAATTGAATTGTAAATAACATGAAACCATTACAGTTAGTTCACACATATTTTCCTTTTTATTAGTATGCTACTTAAGAGTGCATGGAAGAACCTCTCAGCCTCTGACAGAAGACATAAAGTTTTACAGGTTTAGCATGACATGAGGATGCAAGCAATGCAAGAAATGCATTTTTTTCCCCTTTTTTTTTCTCAGCCAATGGCCAAATAGCAAATGGTGCATTGTCTGGGACAGAAGAGTGCTGTGTGGCACACGTCCAACATGTAACCTTCAGAAAGGAGTGAAAAACATTGATAAGCATGTTTGTGCAGTCTGTGATGTAACGGGCCGGACAGATTCTCCAGGCCACAAACCGCATAAACAAAATGTTCTGAACTTTGGCCTACTACGCCCGTCACAAACCCTTACAGAAGGACAAAATTTAACATGTATAAAAGAGGTTAGAGAAAAGCAGGCAACGCGAGTTAATATTTAAAAGCAGTCCTCAGAAGAGAAAATTAATCAATATGGATATTTTTCAGAAAAAAAAGTTTGTTTATGATCATTTTTTATTATGAACATAACCTTTTAAAACAAACAAAACAATGCAAAAAGCAAAAATCTAAAACTTTTGCATTCTAAATAAATGTAATATTTAAAAAAAAACACTTTTTAAAACAATGCATTGTTTTTTTTCAAACACACTTAAAAAAACGCTTTCATTCAAAAATGACTGTTAGATTTCACAAATAATTACAAAGAAACTACAAATAACACATGAATTAAACATGAATTCTTTAAAGACATATTTTCTTGTAAAACGTACTCTTTTATTTATTAATATGTAAAAGTATTTTTACAGTGCAGTAACGTAGGAAGCCACCGCACCTTGACTCACTGGAACTGGAAAAAGAATAACAAAAGTTTTGTGATAAGTTTGAAATGAATGAGTGAATCAGAAACAAATATGGTCTCCATACTGTAAACATTTATTATTTCATTATGCAACATCATGTGCAGTTAAAGTACTCAGTATGTGAATCTGAAAGATATGCATGCATAAATTCAGATTGGTAACAGATAACAAAATATTATAAAGTCTACCCTAGACAATATTCCATAAAAATGCCAGGAGATATCCTAATGCACTTATAATCTAAGTATATAATTAAGTATTATATAATTGGAAATATATTGCATATATATCCAATCCAATAAAAAACTGAATGTTGCAATAATTAATCAAAATTGCCTGGATATAATTTTTATGAGTTTTTATTTGTGTTTCTGATATAAATGTTCTACTGTGAAAAATTGGTTGTTGTGGTAAGATATTAATGTATATCTCCAAACAGATGGATGGTGCTGTAACTCTTACATAAGCTATATGTTTTGAGCTGAACGATCCCTATGATAGCCATCACATGAACAATGTACAGAAGACAGCCGTATGTACAGAGCATGACTGAGGGACCTTTGAACAGAAGATGTGAATGAAAGCTAGTTAGTGAATGGAGCAGCCGCGTTTCAAACCATTCACAGATAACAAGATATGCTGGGAGGAGCTGTAATCTGAAGACTTGCCAACAACAAGCTCTACTAATCCTGGGAAGATCTGTTAAAGAATGATTACAGCCACATAAATGCATCATAGTCATCGTAGAAGGGTTTTATTTGTGAGGTGAAACATCTTGAAACTTTCACTATTGATTTGTGTCTCATAATGCTGTAGAGCAATGTTTCATGTTAAAATGTTTTTAAAAGACATACTGTATGGAAAAAACGTTTCATTAAAAAAACAAAAACTTTTGTCTGTCAAATGACAAGATTGTGTGTCAAGATTAATAAACTGCAAATATTAGATCATTACAAGAAAAATACAATTTATGAAAAGACTAAAAGTTTAGCATAGGCTGTAAAATGTCATGTGGTGCGACTCACACAAAAAAATAAAGATAAAAAATAATATTTTCTTCTTTTTTTAATGAAAAAAGAAACTTTTTCCCAAAAATATTTATATGTGTATTCAAATCATATATATATATATATATATACATATATATATATATATATA
>JAUCMR010000024.1:882919-908044 GCA_032357425.1 Enteromius argenteus
TATATATATATATATATATATATATATATTTCTTTTTTTTTTTTGACACACCACCTTTTTACAGTCATTAGAAAATGTCAAGAAACCTTTCTTGAAAATTTTATAAATATTTATCTAAACTATCACGAATATAAACAGTACATTTCTAAAAACTAGACTTTAAAGCTTATTTTTTCCCCTCAACATGGACATTTGCCTTTTAATGCAGACCAACTTTTTATATTCATTATTGTTTCTAAAAGACATACTGCAGGAAAAGAAAAGAAAAAAAAATGAATATATTGTATTAATATTATTTAGTTAATTCTAATTTTTTTTATTATTTTAACAAAATCGCTTTAGTGCTTATTGAAAAATCCTTTGTCTGCATTGAATGTGTCAAGGTCAATAAGCCTTATCAAATATTAGATAAGCACCAGAAAAATATCTTTTATGAAAAGGCAAAGTTAGCTGAGATTGTAAATGTCATGTGGTGCAACTCACCAAAATGTACTTTTTATAAATTAGTAATAAAAACAATAAAGGTAAACCATTTATGTATAAATTAGTCCTAAATTAGTCATTAGAAAGTCAAAAAAAAAAACAGAAATAAAAAATTAAAAGATACCATTTTCTTGAAAATTATATAAATTTTATAAAATTAAATAAGTGTTTTTCTAAACCAACATGAACACAAAGTACACTTTAAAGAACTACATTTCTAAAAGATATTTTCTCTCTCCATTTTAATATACATAAGGTTTTCATAATGAAGCGTATAAAAATATTGTATACAAAAAAACTAAAATCATGGGACAGTTGTGTTTAAATGAATGTTTCGTAGTCACCCATCCTGTACATGCCATCTGAGGTATTTAATAAAGAGTGCACTGCAAAAATGCTGAACTGCATTTAACTCAGAAATCAGAATTAGCGATTGTAAAGCAAAACCGCAAATATTGCACTACATGCCCTTTTCATGCTTGTTTTTAGATGAAATCCAACATATGACTCCAGGAACGAAAGCAGTGGGAAGCACCAAAGCTATGGCGCTCTTGCAGAATGACAGAGAATAGAAAAGTACCTGGTTGCTTGAGGAAAACATCACCTTGTCCAGAAGCTGCAGCAGCAGCAGAGACACACCCATATTTCCCATCCTGAAAGAGACGCTGCTGTTTTTCCTGCCTGCTGTATCACCGAAGCCTGACAGGTGAAGGCCAAGCCCCAAACCGAACAGAGTGCCCATGTTCCTCATCAGGCTGGCGAATGGGGTGCTGTCCAAAAGGACCCAGTCTGGATTGACGCACCATTTCTGGGCCTTTGCCAATGTCCACAGCAGATCAACACCCACGGCTTTCAGAAGCACATAGAAACCCACGGCGAAGAAGAGCAGGAACAGAGTCACGCTGATGTACTTCCTTAGACCGGCGCTGTAGATCCACTGCACTCTGGAGAAGATTTCTGCTACAATTATACCTGGAGGTAAAAGACCGACATCTGTGAGAGTGTCTGAGTGAGAGTGAATGGAGTGATGCTTATTATTGCTAAGATCTGTTAATACAGAAATACATAATAAAAAAAATGCAATTTATACATAACATGGCTTTAATACACCTCTTATCCAGTGTAAAAAGGATTTTAAAGTTATGAATAAAAATAATATTATAGTACTATGTTTTACATGAAAAGCATTTCAGTCTTTTTACTTCAAAATATGTTTTATTTCATTTCACTTGCTGGTTTTGTAATTATTTGTCAAATTTAATAGCAATTTCTATTTTTTTTGCAGATGGGCATATTTTTTAATTAAAAGTATTTTTGATATTTTTTGAAAAAAGCCAAATTTACTGTATTATTATTTCTAAGAAATGTATTTTAATAATACTGTTTAATTCCATAATAATTAATAATATTTTAAAAATGAAAATGTAGGAAACATTAAACATGGCTAAACAATTAATAAAAACTTTGTTTTTTACTTTAATAAACATGCTAAAAACTAATTTTATTTTAGCTGGTTAACAAAGCACTATTTCTTATTTCAATTTAGTTTAACATGATACTGAAATAGCTAATAAACAAAAGTATTATAATCTATAAAGACATTCAAAATAAGTGAAAAACAGAAGAAAGAAATTGGTTTACATTATTTAAAAAAACCCTCAGAATTTCTCAATGATACTAGACTAACACTGATTCTAGTTGTAAAATGTCATGTGGTGCAACTCCCCAAAATATAATAATTCATGAGATTTGTATAAAGAAAATACATATCTTTTTATTTACTCTACGTTAAAAATTTATGAAAATAACGATCCATAAAATATCGATACCCGCTTCCACTCGTGCCAGCAGCCCTGGAACAACTTCGATCTGCAAAGTATTTTACTAAGCTGGACTTGAGAAGTGCATATAACCTGATCAGAATTCACAAAGGGGATGAATGGAAAACTGCATTCTCTACAACGAACGGGCACTACGAATACCTAGTCATGCCCTTCGGCCTTTCCAACAGTCCAGCTGTCTTCCAATCGATGGTCAACAAGATATTCCGAGACATGCTTAACCAATATCTGATTGTCTACATCGACGACATTCTGATTTATTCGGAGGACTTCGAGACCCACGTCAAGCATGTCAGATCTGTTCTGAGACGTCTGATCGACAACAAACTGTATGCTAAACTGCCTAAGTGTGAGTTCCACCAAACCTCAATCTCGTTCCTGGGTTACATCATCAGTTCCAAGGGTGTGACCATGGATGAAAAGAAAGTAAACTCAGTCTTGAATTGGCCCAAGCCACGAACCATCAAAGAACTCCAACGTTTCTTAGGATTCGCCAACTTTTATAGAAGAATTATCAGAAACTTCAGTCAGGTAGCTGCCCCATTGCCTTCCTTGACACGCAAGGGCCCGAACCTCTTACATTGGACTGCAGAAAGTGAGAGGGCATTTCAAGAGCTAAAGACCCGATTCACCTCAGCTCCCATTCTACGACACCCTGACCCCGACCGAGAGTTTGTTGTGGAAGTGGATGCCTCAAACACGGGAATAGGAGCCATTCTATCCCAACGCCAGGGGTCACCCTCCAAGCTTTACCCCTGTGCTTTCTACTCGAGGAAACTTAATCCCGACGAACGAAACTACGACGTAGGAGATAGGGAGCTCCTCGCCATGAAAGCTGCTCTGGAGGAATGGCGACATTGGTTGGAGGGCTCTAAACAACCGTTCCTCGTCTTAACAGATCACCGCAATCTAGAGTACCTTCGGACAGCTAAGAGACTAAATTCTCGCCAAGCTCGCTGGTCTCTATTCTTCTCCAGATTCAACTTCAGAATAACCTACCGACCCGGATCCAAAAACGGCAAGGCAGACGCTTTCTCACGTCAATGTGAACCATCCGCACAAGACACCTTACCAGAATCTATCATCCCCGCTCCTCTCATTATGGCACCCATCCGCTGGGATATCATGTCAGAAATCACCGAGGCCCAGTCCACTGACCATGCACCTCCCACTTGTCCTCCAAACCTGACGTACGCTCCAGAAACCCTTCGCAACCACCTCCTTCATCTGATTCATGACAATCCTAGTGCCGGTCATCCGGGCATCACAGCTACCACAGACCTAGTCAACAACCGATTCTGGTGGCCCACCCTCACTCAGGACGTAACCCAGTTTGTTAAACAGTGTAACACCTGCAATATAACCAAATCCTCACATCAACGTCCTGCAGGTCTACTCCAACCCCTGCCTATTCCTCAGAGACCGTGGTCCCACATAGCCGTAGACTTCGTCACCGACTTGCCAGCTTCCAATGCTCATACCACCATTCTGACCATTGTAGATCGCTTCTCCAAGGCTTGCCGTCTGGTTCCCCCTGGTTCTGGTTCCCCCTGGCTACCCAAGCTCCCTACTGCCTGGGAGACCGCCCTAGTCCTGATGCAGCAGGTGTTCAGGTACTATGGACTACCCGAGGATATCGTGTCTGATCGGGGACCTCAGTTTACTTCAAGAGTATGGAAAGCCTTCTGTTCTCAACTAAATATAAATGTGAGCCTAACCTCAGGGTATCACCCACAGTCGAATGGACAAACTGAACGACTCAATCAGGAATTAAGCCGCTTCCTGAGAACCTATTGTCATCAGAACCAACCCGATTGGAGTCAGTACCTCATTTGGGCTGAATATGCATAAAATTCATTAAGAAAACCAGCCACCACCATGACACCCTTCCAGTGCATCCTTGGATATCAGCCTCCTCTGTTCCCTTGGTCCGGCGAACCTTCACATCTGCCCACTGTGGACCACTGGCTTCGCCGCAGCGAACAGACCTGGAACGCCGCTCACATCCACTTACAAAGAGCCATTTGCCGAGTCATCGGCTTCGACGCCCGAGCCCCACTTATGAGCCCGGTCAATGGGTATGGCTGTCTACCCGTGACCTCCGACTACACCTCCCATGCAAGAAATTAAATCCAATACGTGGGTCCATTCAAAATTCTCCGTCAAATCACACCTGTTTCATTCCGTTTACAATTGCCACCAGAATATCGTATCTCACCCACTTTTCATGTCTCTCTGCTTAAGCCCGCTGATGCTCCGGAAGGAGGGAGGGACCAGGACGAGGTTGCGGCTTCTAATGCTCCTCCCCTGCTCGTGGATGGACAAGAGGTTTACCAAGTTCGCGAGATTCTGGACTCCAGACGCCGAGGCAGGATTCTCAAGTATCTAATCGACTGGGAGGGTTACGGCCCAGAGGAGAGGTCCTGGGTCAATGCACAGGATATCCTTGACCCCACTCTGACTGAAGCTTTTCATCGTGACCACCTGGAAAAACCTGCACCCAGGCCTTGAGGTAGACCTCGGCGTCGCCAGTTTGCTCACTTCAGGAGCCGCTCGCAGGGGAGGGGCTCTGTCACAAGCCGCGCCTCTGTGGCTCCCTCTGACCGTCATCAGCGGGAACCTTCGCCGAGTTTTAACCTTCCACCCGGACTCATTTGACTCATGTACCTGGACTGATATCTCACAGGTGTAGCGCATTATCTGTCACTATAAATAGAGCAGTCTCACAAGAGGATCTTCGCGAAGTTTTGACTGCCTTGTGTTTATTTCCCGTGTTTGATTTCTTGTGTATTACCCTTGGACTGTTTCTCGTTTACGATCTCTGCTGCCTGCCCTGACCTTTTTGCCTGTTTATACGACCACGTTTATTGTCTCGCCTCTGATTGCTCTGTTTGCTGTGGATTTGACCCTGCATGTTACGACCTTGATTATTAAAAAGCTTGCAAATGGATCCTACCGTTTCTGAGAGTTCGTCACACATAAATTGCTTTTTGCTGTAAATACACTACAAAGGTCGTTACACTGAATGACATTTTAGAGGGTAAATTTAGTAAACCAGGTTAAAATGTGTGATATTTATTTTTGGATCAGAAAAACAAAAACAAAATTGCTATTAATTTAAGCAGAAGACTTATAAACAATTTAAAGCAGTATTATACTTATAGTTTTTAGGGTTAAACCCTTTTTCGTCTTTGAACCATATGCATTTTTCTAAACCAACTTAAATGCAATAAGTGCATCTCTAAGAATCAGATTTTTGATAGATTTCACCCTTTAAGTACAGTGAACGTTCTCTGTCACTGACCCACATACAAAAACAGTAGAGACCCACCTGAAATAACTCCACTGATTACTTGGTGTGGGAAATGGGCTGCCAGATAGACTCTAGACATGCACACCAGTAACTCCACCAACCCCAGAAGCATCCAGAGCATCAGCTGCAAAACTCTGAAAGTAGGAATGACCGTCAGGTGTGTGATATTAAAACACTGAGGCTACATGATCAGGCACAGGTGTCTCAGACTGACCTATACTGTAAAGGAGGTAGTTTTCTTTGGGCGAGAATGGAAAGCACTGCTGTAACCATCACATACCCAACACCAGCAGAACCCATGGCGTGACCCGACGGACTTCCTGATAGATGAAAACCAAACAGCAATGGGGCAATGAATTCTAATTACAGATTACAGAGAATATCAAATCAGAGATTGTTTAATTAGAGATCCATCTGTTCAGGGGCCTAAACCATTCTGCTGGTTTCTCAGACTGGTTTAGAGGAGTTTTGGACACCAGCTAAATCCAGCTTAAACAAGATAAGAGCAACAAATCAGCTTAGGCAAAATAAAAGCAGCCATTTAGATAAAATATCAGTCCAGGACAGGTAATTTATGAGCCTTTTTAATTGATACAGGGTACTAATTCAGGTCAAGAATGAATGGAAACCCGCCAGCAGTGTAATATTAGTAGTAATAAGCATGACTTCATTCAGATTCGGCCCTTGAACCGAAACGCTACGATAACCACAGACAGATCCGTTTCCACATGAAAGATAAGAATAGCAACCTTTCTCAAACTGCATAACCACTGGGTTACAGAGTAGCAGATTTTATTTGGAGATAAAGCTTTATTTCCTACACAGCATAATCAAAATGATATAAGAAAGTTGGTTTTTATTTCATTGAGCAATAATGACCAGTTTAATGTACATTATTCTGATTATTTAATAACTACTTACCGAAATAAATAAAAGACCAAATAAGCATGAAATAAAGATTTAATTTTAAACAATTTTTTGATGTGAGATTGACCAATCAGAATTAAGTATTTCAGATAACCTTGCAATAAATACTGGAATATACCTGGTCCAGTTTCACATGTGATGGAGAACTGCTGCAGTTCAGGACGTTTTATAGGGCCATAAAACTTAGTCTCTTGCACCCACCAATACGGCCTCTCACCGAAGAGCACCCTGTGAACATATCAGAAATATAACATGGAAATGCATCATTAAAAATCATTTCAATTATTTATTCAATTGCAGAGGGGGAAATAAAAAAAAAAAAATTCATTTATATTTGATAATAATCATTTAAATATTGCATGTTCATTAAATTATAATATAAACTTTTATCTTTTTTTTTATGAATTATTATGTTCTTAAGCTTGATTTCTTTTTACAGTGTAATAAATCGATGCATTATCAGAAACATTCTAAATGATCAAGTAATTTCTATTCATTTTAAACATTCAAGTAAATATTACTGAATTAATTATATATCATTCAATTCTGTTTTATGTTTTCCTTGTGAAATGTTTAATTTATATTTCTGAAAATGCATCAACGTAAAAATGATTTTGTAGAAACACAGAAACAGCATTTTCTTGTAAAACATACTCCAATAATATTTACTTGACTTCAAAAATAGTTTTTTACATTGTAGCAAATTGGTACGCTCTATAAAATATTAATTAAATTACCAATTAAACATTATATAATAATTAATAATTAATTTATAATATTTCTGATAATGCACCAATTTATTTTTATTAATTTATTATTATTAAGTTTTACAAGAAAATACCATTTCAGTCTTTCTATTTCCATGTAAAATAGCACTTGCACTAGCAATTTCAATGTAGTCAGTGTATTGAGCGGCACAATCTTATCATGTTAATTACTAGCTCTGGGATTAACAATACACAAACCAGTGAGCATCTCACCACTTCAGCACGAGGTTTAGCCAGTCTCCAACTACAGCCACCCAGATGAGTTTGATGCCCACGTCTCTGCGCAGATGAAACCAAATGGGGAAAAACACAAAGAAAGTGGTGTGGAGATCCGCCACTGAGGAGACCCACTGAAACAGATTCTCAGAGTCCCGGTACTCCGTCTGCAAACGGACGGCTAGGTTCACCCCCCAGCTGTGGAGCAGGTCCATCTCTTCCATCTGAGATTGAGATGGTCACCCTGGAAAAGCAGAGGACAGACGCAAGGCACAGAGAAGGGAATCAAACTGCAGATACGAAGGCAGTCTGCCAGGCTCCATCCAGCTGTCGCACCCCACTTTTCTGTTCTAGTTGGACTTTACTCAAGGCTAGATGGATTGGTTTTGTTTGCATGTTGACTGGAGAACTCAGGGGCCCTCGGTTTCAGGACCTTTCACCTGTGATGACGTTGATGGGACACATACTGATAAAATGCTGAGTGGACACACTGATTAGTTTTGTCTTTGGTTTCATGAAGTGTGATGTCACTGTGATGACCTGGCCATTGATCTTGGAATGATGCATTTAATCTAGATTAAGTTTTAATGCTTCCGTCTGGACTGTGATCATGTGAATCATACTATCCTGTAGAACAAATTTTTGGTGTGCTAGGAAACTATTTGAAAATCTGGAATCTGAGCGTGCAAAAAAAACGAAATATTGAGAAAATTGCCTTTAAAGTTGTCCAAATGAAGTCCTTAGCAATGCATTTTATTATTCAAAAATGGATTTTTGACATATTAACGGTAGGAAATTTTAAAAATATTTTTGGGTGTAAAAGAAAAATGGATAATTTTGACCCATACAATGTATTGTTGGCTGTTGCTACAAATATACCTTTGCCACTTATGACTGCTTTTGTGCTCCAGGGTCACATTTTGTTTTGATGTATTTCATGGTATTGTGTCTAACAATCAGATGTTTTTTGTTTTGTTTTTTCATCTGTGCACGCTTTTAAAAAAACCATTAAAAGCTGTAGAAGGGTGAACAACAATACAAGTATCAGCTACAACTGACTAACAACTAAAGAAAATCCTTGCATTGATAACAGTTTAGCATCACTGGTCAATGTAATGATTAATTCACTGTAACACACACGTAAACAAACCAATTCAACGCCATCAGCAAGTGCCTATGTAAGCAGTCAAAAGAATGTCTGTCTGAGAAACAGCTTCCCATATGGCTAATATTATCTTCTCAATAGGATTCCCCTTTTTTGTTTGGATACATTTTCGCCCTAGTTTTTCCCGAAAGTTAAAAATGACTTAGATCTATAGATTAATCACAACACGTGTTTGTTTTGGCACAAAACAGAAGCCTAAATACAAATAAACAAAATACATAATGAGTAAACAAGCAAGTACATAAATAAATAAACAGCTTGTTCTCTATTGGGATATTATTTAAATTAAAAAGTATTGTTTACTGTATACTGTATTGTAAAAAGTATTGTATACTATTTTTATGCTGAATGAAATTTAAAACCAAAAAATTAACTTTACAATACAATTTAAATAAATTTTATTTTTAATATGCAGGGAACTAATAGCATAATGAAAAAACTTTGGATAAATTATCTGAATATTTTATTTATTTGTAAGAATCAGTCATTACATAAAATTTAATAATTCATGCAAATGTAGATTTGGATGAAATATATAACACTATTAGACATATTTCTACATTGTATTATTAATATATATATTTTTTATATTGATTAGTACATACACAAATAATAAATAAATTAATTAATTAATTAAAATACATATAAAATTATTTTTGATATACATAAAAATCATAAGGATATTAAGTAAAGATCATGTTCCATAAAGATATTTTGTACATTCCCTACCATAAATATATCAAAATGTAATTTTTGATTAGTAATATGCATTGCTCAGGTCATATTTGGCCTAATTTGGACAGGTTTAAAGATGATTTTCTCAATTCTATTTTTTGATTCCTCAGATTCCAAATTTTCAAATAGTTGTATCTAGGCCAAATATTGTCAATATATCAATAGAAAATTTATTTATTCAGGTTTCAGGTGATGTATGTATCTCAATTTAAAAAAATGGACCCTTATGTCTGGTTTTGTTGTCCATGGTCACACACACACACACACACACACAAATATATGTATTTAGAAATAAGAGTTCCAGATGTTTACTGAGACTGGACGTGTTTCTGAGGTCAGAGATGAGTTCAATGATTCACTGCTACGTCTTTTCTGCGTCCTTTTTCTCCTGAACTTGTTTGTGCGTTATCTCTTCTGACAGGACAAACACTCTCTTAACTCTGACGTTTTTTTTCTGTGTTCCACTCTGTGTTTTATTACACATGTGCAAGGTTCAAAGATCGTTTTGTCCATGCGTTGTGGTGGTGGGCCTGCTAGTATAAAAACCACAGGCAGGCGCTGGAGGACTATCACTCTTGACTAGCTCTACAACACACAGTGCCTTAGAGAAAGTCTAAACATGAATGCTGTGATGGATACAGTGCACGGGTTTGGAGTGAGTAGCACCCAATACCTGCAGACGCATTACAAAGACGCCCAAGGATGGTTTCTTTTCGTCTCCTTTGCGGCAGATCTGAGGAACACCTTCTTCATCTTCTTTCCCATCTGGTTCCATCTGAAAGAATCAGTCGGGATCAAGCTCATCTGGGTGGCTGTGATAGGAGACTGGCTCAATCTGGTCTTTAAATGGTAAGAAAACAGACTAGTAAACAGTTACCTGTCATATTAAACCATGAATTGACTTTTACAGTGTTCTGTTTATCCATTTTAGGATCTTGTTTGGAGAACGTCCATACTGGTGGGTCCATGAGACTTCTTACTACATCAACAGCTCAAGGCCACATATCGAGCAGTATCCCATGACCTGTGAGACCGGTCCAGGTGCGTTTTTCTCCTCTAGAAGTACCACACTGGTCCACTTAAAACCTGTTTTATCACACATCAAAAGAGCACTTTGCTCACTTTGCTGCTTCTTGATGCAGGAAGCCCGTCTGGTCACGCTATGGGCGCTGCTGGTGTTTACTACACGCTGGTCACCTCAATCCTCGCCATAATGCTGAGCAAAGAAAAGAAATCCTCATCTAAGGGCTTGTAAGTCAGTCTTTATCACTACTAGGTCATGTTTACATTGTGTTTGTTTTAAAATAGATAGTTGCTTCTGCAATGTGTTCATGATGATCTGTTTTTTTTTTTATCAGATACTTGCGTGGTTCGCTTTGGACACTCTTCTGGACGGTCCAGGTCTGTGTTTGCCTCTCTCGAGTCTTCATCGCCGCTCACTTCCCACATCAAGTTTTCGCAGGAGTTATTTCAGGTAAACAGCTCACTAAAGTGTCCTTTCTATATTTGTAAAAATAAAGATTCCTAAAGGGGGTTTTCATTTTGAAAGAAGTCTATCCTGCTCACCAAAGATGTATTTATTTGACCAAAAATATACCAAAAACAGAAATATTGTGGAATATTATTGCAGTTTAAAATAATAGTTTTCTCTTCTGAACATATTTTAAAATGTAATTTATTCCTGTGACGCAAAACTGAATTTTCAGCATCATTACTTCAGTCTTCAGTGTCACATGATCTGTCAATGATAATATACTGATTTGCTGCTATATATATATATATATATATATATATATATATACACACACACATACATACATATAATTAGATTTTATTCACCAATGAATCATTGAAGTGAGATGCTAAATATTATAAGCAAAATAGATGTTCATATTAATCAATTTATATAATAAAATTCAGATTTGACATTACAAAAATAAACAGATTTTAAAATGTTTTAAAATAGTATAACACTTGCATCACAATATTAAACTTTGTATTTTTGATCAAATAAATTTAGCCTTGGATAGAATCAGAGACTTAAATAAAACCTTAAAAGTCTAACTATTCACAATTTTTAACCAGTAGTGTACCTGATAAACTGATGCAGCAAAAAAAATAAAATTGTGTAAATGTCATCTTAAGGTAATGAAATTAACGCATTGTGTTGTGTTTTTCACAGGCATGATTGTTGCTGAGGCCTTCAACAGACAGAAACTGATCTACAGCGCCAGTCTAAAGAATTACTTCAATATCACACTGTTCCTGCTCTCCTTTGCGGTGGGCTTGTACCTGCTCCTCAAAGCTCTGGGTGTGGATCTGCTGTGGACCCTTGAGAAAGCCCAGCGGTGGTGCGTCAATCCAGCCTGGGTTCATCTGGACACCACGCCATTTGCCAGCCTGTTGAGGAACATGGGCACTCTGTTCGGTCTGGGACTCGGCCTTCACTCCCCGCTGTACACGGAGAGCAAGAAGAGCAGCAGCGCTCGAGCCAGGATGGCATGTATCGTCGCCTCTCTGTTTCTGCTGCATCTCTTCGATTCCATCAAGCCTCCCACACACACGGCTGCCCTCTTCTACCTGCTGTCTTTCTGCAAGAGCGCCACGGTTCCCCTTGTCACGGTCAGCATCATCCCGTACTGCGTGTCCGGAGCCCTCGGTTCACAAAGCAAAAAACATCTGTAAGCCGGGAAAGAACTGCACAAGACTATGAGCAATTACACAACTATTTACAGTATTTCAAATTAGCATGTTTTCCATAGTTCATCCCATCAGTCGAAGGAACACTGCCAATGAACAACTTGCCTGTTTAAATGTGTTTTCAAACTAAGGGATGCAGATATTTAGAGTTTAAATTAAGCACTGTTGTACACATTACGGTGATGCGTTGTGTGAGATAGAGAATTTTAGTGTTTTTATATTTTAGTGCCTTCGGATCTACACGAAAAGGTCTGGCATTTGACAAAATAAGTGTTAAGTTCTTTTTTGAGAACTGAAGTTATAAACCACAGTATATATGTATAGGAGGACAATTTTGTCTTCCCTTAGATGTGTGCTTATTTGTTGTGTTTTCTGGAATATTTTATTTTTGAAAATTCTTTAGGTCATTTTTATTAAAACACTGAAAATATACCTTGTCTAGTTATGTTTTTATTTACATTTTGTTCTTTTTTTTTTTTTACACTTTCTTCTAAAACATAAGGTTTGTATACCCATAAACACATATGATTAACCAAAACATCTCCAATAAAACAGGTGTGAGTCCAGCATGAACCTAATCCGCATTGCACTATAAATCCATAGCTTCAAAAACAGTATTAATTGGAAGATGATTTATTTGCACAAGCTGTGTGGTACAGTCAGGTATGAGAAAATACAAAACCAATCCTTTTTAGTATTCAATCAGCTTTATGTCTGGTGATTACTAGCCCAAAACAAAGCTACAAGCAATACCCGAGACCAAAACAAATGAACTAGTCTTAAAGGAATAGTTCACCCAAAAATGAAAATTCTGTCATCATTTACAGTAGTTCCAAACCTGCATGAATTTCTTTGTTCTGCTGAACACAAAGGAAGATATTTTGAAGAAAGTTTGTAACCAGACTGTTTTGACTTTCACAAACATATTTCATATGGATTTGGAATGACGTGAGATTGAGTAAGCTTATTATATATCATATTCATAATTTTGTGGCAATTAATATTATAAACCAGTCAAATGGCTGACAAATGATTAGTGAATTATGTGCATTATGGTGATTTTTGAAAACTGTGCATTACTTCAAAACAACAAAGAAAAAAATCAAAACATTACAAACTTTCATAGACAATGGAGTCATTTAATTTTGATTAAACTAAGACAATGTTTTTGTAACCTCGATCATATAGCAGTGCAACACAAAATGATAAGCCTTAGAATTTTTTTTTTCAACTTCCAGTTATTATCGCTAATGCTCCAATTTACTCCAAAGTCCACCAGCCAAGCAATGTTTCTCTCACAGCAGTATGTATGGATGTATACTGGATGTATTAAGGCTGCATGTCACCTATGAATCTTAACAGACCAATCTCTAAGACTGCAAATATAATTCATATCATTTGTTTCCTATCTTGTTTTTAACAGAAACTTAGAAAAAACAAAAAACATTTTGCATGGGCTTTTTAAGAATAGTTAAGAAACTTCACATGCTTACAGTTATTTCTAGTAAAATTATTTACATTTAAATGTCACAGGCTGCCTTTAAGGCAACAGGTCAAAAGTTAATATACAGTATAACCAATACATCAACAATATGAAAAAAGGGTAAATGATTATTCTTTTTTTTTTTTTTTAAAGATGGACAGGAAGAATAAATAGGCTGGAGTAGTTGTGTAGTGCCTGCAAAACAGAAATAGAGCAACTGAAGCTGCATCATGATGTATTGGGACCTTATTCCTCTCCTACGGTTAGTTTGGAGCTGAGCTCCTTCAGTAAAGCCTCAGCCTCAGCTCTCTTCACCAGACTGTTGGCTTTACCCTGGTAACGTCCAGCTTTTCCTGCTCCTTTACCCTGCAGCAGCTCTGACACCCTGCACGCGATGACACAAACACAGGAGAATGTTTCAGAAGAGTGCCACCTACTGGAAGAATGATTTATGCTAAATTACACTGCTTCTGAGGAAAATCTGTCTAAAAAAAGATGCATTTCATGTACAACTGTTTATTTGAACACTTTGCTTTTCATATCAGCGTATTATTTTGGTATCAACTGCCTGAGATGTGCTTTACATCGATGTCACTTTACATGCAGGCAGACAGTCTTTGTTTAAGTGGGTGGTACTTGGCCACATTTAGCTGCCACTTGAATAAAAAAAAATGCAATTAACCCTATAAAGCCTACTGTCTCATATTTGATGTGCAAATTTCTAAGGCCTTTAAATAATAAAAACTTGGGTAACACTTAAGAACACTTATTCACTATTAACTACAATGTTTCTCTCATTAAATTCCTAATTTGCTGTTTATTAATAGTTAGTAAGGTGGTTGTTAAGATTAGGTATTGGGTAGGATTAAGGATATAGAATAAGGTCAAGTAGAATAAGGCATTAATATGTGCTTAATTACTACTTTTAAGTGGTTAATATTCTAGTAATATGCATGTTAATAAGCAACTAGTTAAGAAACCCTAAAATAAAGTTACACAAGTTTTACACAATCTACTACATGTCTACCATCATCTGACGGACATCTGAGTAACTGAGAAAGGCCTTGTTTGAAATCTTTAAACACTTACTGGATTGAAGCAACTTAGGTCGATGTAATTAAAACCATCTATAATTTTTTATAAAATTACGTATTTTGTTCAGATTGGGTCTCTGAATAAAACAGAGATGTTTTTTCCTTGAGTATCAGCTCCATGCTTTATGTATTTTAGGTATAAAAGCCTGATGTATCAATAATGATGCTCAACAAAAAACACATAAAGAACAGGTTTTTTCCAAACGTTAGGTGAAGGTTGGACATGCTACTTCATTTTGAAAATGTAGTTTTTGCTTACTATTATTTCACATGTCATGCTTCACAGGGTTAAAAATATGCAGAACGCAAGGGAATAATTTAGCATGGGTTTTACCGAGGTCCCACTTCAGTGACGATATTCTCAGGTCCTGCGAACAGGAACAGTCCTGCACCCTTTTCCTCGCCAACGGTCAGAAAGATCACTGTGTCCTACACAAACACAGCAATCAGAGAATAAACTCCACACCAATCTCCAATCTAACAATACACATACATGCTACTCAATAAATAAAAGATGTGCTTCACCTGAAACCCGATTTCATTCGCGATGATGTTCATGAACTCATTATCACCATCTTTGCTGTGAAAACAACAAGGCTTATTTATAGACAACATGGGCTGAAGTTGTGCATATCAGAAACGTAATCACAGAAGTTGACAGCCTTTCTTGTCGAATTGGTTCTCTCAATCAGCTTAGACTAAAGCCTTCAACAGTCAAAGTCAGTCACGTACTTGTGTAAGCTGAAGAAGTTTCCTCTGTCAGCTTGGTTTTTGAAGTTCTGCGCTATAAGAACAGCCATTTCCCTCAGGATAATTAGATTACTCTGTCAGAGAAACAAAAATGGTAATGATTAATAACTGCAAAAGTCAAAGATTAAGCCTCGTTTATAGACACAGCAGGTTACCTTCTGAAGACGTTTGACCGTCTTCTGCAGCTTGTCCACAGCATCAACGTGCTCATCTGCACCTGTCCTAATAAAGCACAGCGACAAACATTAGTTCATGCTAAAAGACAGCAGACCAGACACTTGACTCTAACTCACTTGAGAAGGCCGGTCAGTGATTTTTCAATGCTGTAACTCTTTTCAGCATATTTCAGCACTCTGTTGCCAGCTATGAAAATCAGGTTGGTTTTATTCTTCTTCCCTTTTTCGGTCCCCAAAATCTTTATAACCTAAGGAGCATATTTTTTTCAGATGATTAAACAGTAGTACACACTAACAACTAAATAATGCAGTAAAAGCCACAGGTTAACAGGGACAGGAGGACTGACCTGAAGGTGACTAAGGTTGGACACATGGGTCCCGCAGCACATGTTGGCATCTATGCCCTCAATGTCAATGATCCTGATGGGTCCGGCGTGGTCGTCAGGAAGACCTCGGCTTCTCACCTGCTCGTGAGAATAGTAAAAAATTGGTTTGTTATCCCTGTGCAAAGTAAATGTGATATGGGAACATGATTATTTTAAAATCATAAAAGATATACAGTATTTCACTATATCATCAAAATATCTTGTTAAATTCTATAACCTTAGAGGAAATAAAATAAAAAGAAAAATAGAAGCAAATAGAGCTAAATGAAAAGTTCTTTTGAACTTTCTATACATCAAAGAATCTTAAATTCTGAAATAAAAAACACAAAAAATATTAACCAGGACAACCATTTTCAATATTAATAATAAGAAATGTTAATACGTTTCTGAAGCAGTAAATTAGTATATTAAAAATGATTTCTAAAGGATCATGTAACATTGAAGACTGGAGTAATGATGCTAAAAATTCAGCTTACATCACAGAAATAAATTACTTTTGAAAAAAAATATTCAACCAGAAAGAGTTATTTCAAACTATAATAATATTTACAATATAACTGTATTTAATATATAATTTTAAATAAAAAAAAATGCACCCTTGGTGAACATAAGAGACTTTCTTTTAAGACATTAAACAAATTTTAGCAATCCCAAAAGATTGAACAACATTGCGTATTATAATTTTTCGCTTTGAATATTATTTATTTTGTTTATTATTAATTTAATTTATGTTATGTCGCTAATCTTTTCGTTATTATTGTGAACACTGAATATAACTCATTTGTTCTATAGTTTGGGTTATAAAACTTAAAGTGTGTAAATATTGTGAAAATTTGATTCCTAAAAAGACTGATAGTAGATTCCTGAAGGTGCACACGTGCCTTCTCCACAGCAGGATCATCAATGGACAGGAGGTTGAGAGTGACTGGAATGTGTGCACGAATCTTCTCATTCACAGCCGCCTCCAAAGCCTCCATCTCTCCAGGCTTCACCTTGGCCGTGTCCAGCTCTATGCTGCTCCGCTGACGTCCCAATTCCCTGAATCATTTTACAACCAGACAGATGGTTGAACACTCAGGAATCAAATTTATGTCAGATTGAGTCATTCAATAGACATTTTTCAGCTCTTACCAAGAGGTAGTTTTGTATCCAAACATTGTATCAGCCAAAGCTGTGATCAAGTGTTGACCTTTAAAAATGACAGTAAGCATGTTATAAAATTAGTTTGAGCTTCATTTAACCCTAAGAAGCCAGCTGTATCATATTTGACATGCAAATGTTTGATTCTAAATTAGTGCCATCAAATAATAATTGTGATTATCCACATCCAAAATAAAAGATTTTATTTACATAAAATATTTGTGTGTACTGTGTACAATGTGTGTGTATAATATATATATATATATATATAAAAATACAAACAAATGCATATTCCAGAAAAATGTTGTTTATATATCAAATACATTTCTATATAAAATAATATAAGTAAATATATAAATGTATGTACATGTAAATATTTTCAAAATATATACATAATAAATATACACAGTACACACATATATTATGTAAACAAAAGCTTGTATTTTGGATGTGATTAGCCACGATTAATCAGTTGATAGCAACACTCTAAATTATTTTTGTATTATTAAGTATATACATACACACACACACACACACACATATATATATATATATATATATATATATATATACTGTTACAAACCATCTACCAAATAAGCAAATAAAACCCTAATTTAATACAGAGCTTTGATCATAAAACTAATCATTAAATATCATCTTACAAAGACATATAGCATAATATTTATGCATTGTATGCAAGCAATCTGCTACACTGTAAGAAAGATGAAAGATTCACATTTCAAGCTATTAGAACCTCCACGTAAATATCAGTAACTGCACCAAATTGCATATATTTTGACTAAGTTTCAATAAAACAGAGGTCCTCCTAGAGCAGGGTTCCTCAAATCTTACCCTGGAGGTCCAATGCACTGCACAGTTTAGCTCTAACCCTAATCAAACACACCTGAGCGTGCCAATCAATGTCTTCAGGATCATTAGAAAATCACAAGTACATAAGTTTTATCAGAGCTGGAGCTAAACTCTGCAGTGCATTGGACATCCAGGGTAAGATGTGAGGAACCCTGTCCTAAAGTGTCCATATATCATACTATATGTGTCATATAAAATCCTTATGTATCAAATATGATAAACAAGAAAAGAAAAGAGCAAACTTTTTGTCTAATTTGATTTCTCCTGACCATTATTTGATATATTTGCCTTCACAGGGTTAAAGTAATAGTTCTCCCAAACGCTCATTCCTTCCTCACCCGAATGCTGCTGCATGTGGTCAAAGCGTCTGTCCCAGTCCAGCTTGATGTGCACCTCCTGACCCTCCTCCAGAGCAGAGCTGATGAAATGCACCGCCTCCGGACCCTGTCTCAAAACTCGCAGGACAGGGACACCTCCAACCGTCCCATGATCATCAGGCTGTGAATGAAACAAAAAGACATCTATAAAGCTCATGCAATAAAAAATTACATATTCAGGGAGTGTTCAAATAGTGTGCACAATCTGACATTAGTGCAACTGACCTGTCCTCCGCCCTCTGGAAACAGAATGGTGTCTTTCAGTGTCAGATTAAAGCCTTTCAGCTTCTCTTTCTTCCCATTATTCTCAAGGGTTAAATCAGCAGGCACGCAAGATACGACACACGTGTCGAACTATTAAAAGAAAAGTTGACAAACTTCATGAGCATTTACTTTTTTTCTTAATATTTCGTATTTGTCTTAAACTCACGCAGTGACAAAATCATTTTAAAAAGTATTAACATCAGGACTTATGTCATTATTTTACATGAATTCTATGTAGGCAAGTGTAATCTCTGCAGCTGTCACTGCTCGCCGCTATTCACTCATTCAGGTAATGTTCCACATGCAATGGTCTGGCGATACACATACAGTGAAATATCATAAAATATTACACACCTCCTGCATATAACAGTCCCTCTGACACTGGAAAGCCATGTTTCAACAAATTAGTACAAGTCGAAGTACAAGTGATCTGTATTTGCTACAGTAAACCGAACCGAAAGTTAAAACATGGCCGCTGTGTTCAAAATAAAAGTCTCAAAACGTATTTCAGTGTTACTTGTTGTTTTTGCTTAGCTGTTTTAAAATCGTTCTCTACCTTTTTTTCTCAAGTAAATCCTACTTCAGTATTTTTTCTGTGTAGTTTATTTGTCTAATTACGTCACGTCTGAGTATGATTACATAAATGTATGTAACGCTTTATCAATGTACGACTTTTCGACCATACTTCAGTACTTTCCTTGTGATGTCAGTTTAAATGTATAAATACGTAATTTACAGAACAATGCTCTCCCATCAGAAATCGTCCCTAAAATAAATGCCAGGGGTATAAGGCCACTTAATCAATAAAGTTTGCGGTCTATTTTTTTTCTTCTAGCATTCCGTCAGGAGCGATTGACATTTTTGACCAGAAGGTGGCGCAATGGAGTACAAATAACATTTAGACTAAAATAATATCTCATGGGAAAAAGTAGGCTATATAAAGTGTTTTAAATGTGGCTTGCTGTCGTGAAATTTATCAGCCCTAATAATACGTTAATGCATGTTGCATATGCACGCTACGTGTATTTTTTTAACACCTTTATTTTATTATAACGTTTCATATTATGTATATATAATAAGAATAATGGGATAAGTCATCCTATGAAAGTCAGTATCAATGCTTTCAGCTGCAGACAACAGCTCATTAATAGTGAAATGATATGGCACGACTTCGATTTTCCCATTCTCATCCTTTCTGCCCCCCACACCCACTCACCCACCCAAAACGTGAGGTTTTGCTCCGCCTTCAGGGTGGCCACTGAGCGATCACAAACCCTAGAAACCTCCTTTGGCGATCTACGTGCTTCTGTTACAAATAATCCATCAACTTCATCCGCTGATGCCTATGCAACTCTCTACGAGACGCCTGCAAGCCCTTTCAGAGCGAGTTTCTTCAAGATGAAGCTCAAGGCACATGCATCCCGTGGGTTTGTGAAGACGAGCGCTCGTGGTAAGGTTTTCGACTGCTTTATCAACCCGTTCCCTGTTATTCGCCGCGCGCGTTTCAGTGGAACAGCCTAAATTCGGATGTCGTTTCGATCACAGCTGATGCAGTGCTTCATCTGTTGATCATCGCAACTTTCTGCTGGTTAGAATGCGTACAGTTTGCTCTCTAATGCATGCTGCTGGTGAAATGATGTTGTCCCATGTCTTGCGAATTTATCATGGCGTGAATGCATAACCGTGAATTTTTTGATTTGTTTTGTTATGTAGTGGTGGCTGGATGATATTTGGCACTTAAATGTCGGAATCTTTCTTAAGATGCCAATATTAGCCTACCTAGCATCATCAGACTTTGAGGTACTAAGATGCAGAAAGCTAAATAGACGTTGGTTCTCCCTTTTCTTTAAACAAATTAGTTTGATGAAATCTCAGAAAAGGCCTGACTATAGGTCACTGTGTCATGGAAAAATCAGGAAAATGAAAAGTCATCATCTTGGAGGAACACTGTAATAAGAGATCTTTGTAATGTAAATGTAATTGTGTTTGCATTGGTTTCATTTGTTTTTGTACTTTCATTAAAAAGAAAACAGAGAAAAATTAGCAACAAATATGATGTAATGTCTCTATACTATTTTTTTTCAAAAGAAAAAAGGTGTAAAATAAAGTAAAATCAGTAGTTTTAGTCAACAAATTTTATTTTGTCCAATAAAACAAATGATATTTTATTATTAGTGTTATTAAAAATAACTTTAAATAACTGGAAAGATGTGTTAAAGTACATTACTTACATTTTAAAAAGTATTATTTGTTAATTTATTATGAATAAAGATGACCTGAATTATAGTATATTCATAAAATAACATTAACCGAATAGATTCTCTAAAAATGGTTCAATTATACAATTATTTTGTTAAAAACACTAACTAATGTTTATAAATTAAACCTTATCGTAGAGTCTTGTCATGATGAAAATATAAAAATAGAAGAGCACAATTGGCTGATAAATAATTTTTTTAATGTATTCAATTAAATTCCAGCTGCACCATTGAGAACGAAAAGGGTGTTTCTGGTTTTGTGGGTTGAAATAATGCTGCATTTGTCTAGATGGTTTCGGTGCAGGCGTTCTCAGATGACTAATGACTAAATGTAATTAGGATTAAGCAGGAGACATTTATTAGCTGGTGGGAAGACTGGAGCCTGTGGTGATCTCTGGGTAATTGAATGTCTCTCAGGTGTGTGTGTGTGTGTGCTCTAGAAGTCACTGGAAACACAAGGCTGGCAGCTGGGCTCCAGTCCCAAGGGCCTCAACTAGAGACTTGCAGAAATGTGAAAATCTGCTATTTGCATGTCAAATTTATTCTCTGCAGAAAGTTATTTAACTTTGCATGAAGCTGTTTCCTGTTTTATACAAAGTCAATTCATGTAAAGAGGACACAGTGGCAGTTAAGACAAAATGATCTCAAGTTTGCAGTAAGTCTAAATGGATAGTTCTAGACTAATCATCCTTATCAGAAATGGTTTAGTAGTACTGATGAAGATGCACTTTGTGTCTTCTGACCTTAAGCTCACATGCTTGTTTTTGTCCTGTGTGTTCTCTCTCTGTGGTTGTTGACACTCAACCAAGAGCTGCAGGCTGTTTATGGAAAATATGAGACATGCGCACTGTGTGAAGACACATGCTCCTAATATAGACTTTTACTGTGGAAAGTATAGTGCTGTCGAACGACTGTGGATGGTTTACCGCTGACACACTCCGGTTAAAGCATGAGATGTATGTGTGGTGCAAAATCCCACTAATGCACGGTAAAAAAGGATTTTTTCACAGTAAATGAAATTAATTATTGGAGTATGTTTTGCAAGAGAATCTTGTTTCAGTCATTTTACTTATTGTCATCGATTCAGTGTTTCGTTGTAATTGTTTGGGAAAATTTAGTAGTGAGTGAAAATGGTTTCTTCTCTTTTTTTCAGGTAAATCATTTGTGTGTGTGTGTGTGTATTATTGTTGTGACTTTGTAATATTCATTTTTTTATTTTTTTCGGTTTGCTTCACTATAATGTCAATATTTCTAGTGTCAGCTATTGTGGTAATTATTATGTATAATGCTTAGATTTTCTCCAAGAAGTATAGTATAATAGTAACTCCACCAGTGGTGTTGTGTAGTGGGTGGGGCTATCCTTTTGACTGACCAATAGCAGACTGAATAAAAAGCAATTTACAGAGGAGTTCTCACAACACAGTTTTAACTAAAAGCTAAGAATGTAACAATATTATCAATATGATGTCACGATAACAAAACTGTATTGATTTTATCATGGTCACATGACAGCATGGAACAATAGGTCTTCTGGGCAAAAAGTGTAGTTTTTAAAATATATTTAAAGTTCTTATTCTAACATAAAAGGTATTTAAAGTTGTGTTTCGGGCCACTGTACTTTGACACAGTGTCTATCAAACTAAATAAAACCTATTTGCTACAAGAGGCCTTTATTCATTCTCCTCATTTGTCCATTAAAGCGCAAGAAGTCACCAAAGAGAACAGATTTCTTTTACAATTACCGCCATTATGGCGAGCACCAAGATGCATGCGCAAACATGCTTGTTATATGTTTGCCCATGCATCTTATATATATATCCTATATCCTGTGGCTGTACTTGAGTCTTATTCTTGAGGCAGACATGTGATAAAGCTCTCAGTGTTGGAAAGGCCAGACACTGACTCTCCCCAAAGACTCTTATCAAGTGAAAGAGGTCCAGTCTTGAAAACTTACACCAGCATTAAAGGACCAGACAATGGAAAATCCCTCTTGTTCACATTAAGATTGCAATAGAAAACCATTAGTAGACATTGCTGTTTCCTTAGTAATTCTTTTTAAAGTTAATAAAATTTTCAGCGCATAGTAGTAGCTCTAATCAAACCAGAGCAGAAACATAAACACATCGTTGCTTTTGAAGGCGCAAGTTTGTAGTTCCGTGTAATGGTCTGTGTGTGTGTGTGTATTCCTTGTATTAAGTGCAATTTTAACGGCTCTGTTTTACTCTGCAAGTCAAGCATGCAGAGAAGTGTGTCTATATAAAGCAATGCCTCCCACTTTGATATCTGATTTTTTGAACTACTCGAGTTGAGGCTTTTCCCTGTTTGTGTTCTTGTTTGTTAGTGTGAACTCAAGACGTGTTGCTAATGCTAATTTAGTTTCAGCTTATGGAATGTGTGTGTTGAGGAGTTTCTGAGAAGACAGAGAGTGATTCAGAGACTCAATGGGTCTATTGTGGCCTCTCCTTCCCCATCAGCAGTGCTGCTGGCCATCTTATTCTGATGTGTAGTTTTAGAGTTGAACATTTAACTGACCTTTTTACATCCTGTTTTTTGGCTGGGTGATATAACAAAACAACACAATACAGAGTTTCCATATGTATGTGTGTATATATATATGTATGTATATATATATATATATATATATAACAATGGTAATCAGTTATATTTACCAAAATACAAAAATAAAATAAATATATTTTAAAACTGAAATAGCATAAAGCATGGATTCTCAAACTTATTTTGTCAGTCAAACCTAAAAAATTTGCTTAAGGTACCTCCCAAGGGTTAAATGCAGGTAAACATGTAAAATAAAAATATTTTTCTATTTTATTTTTATTTTTTAGTGTTTTATTTTTTTTATATATATATATATTATTTATTTATTTATTTATTTTCATCAGATTACTGACCAGCCACCTATCCCTCTTGAAACCCACATTGGCAAACCCTGGTTTAAAGAATAAAAATTATTATATTATTTATTTTCCCCCTTAAATCATTGTAGAAAACAGGAACGCCCATGTAATTGAAGAATCACTCGCATGTGAAATCACATCAGCCTGAACGCACACTACATTCTTTTGATAAACCCTCGGGGGTAACTAAGTGGATATCTGATCTACAGGAACAGGATTATGTGACGTAACCAGTATCTTGGCGTTGGGAATGCAGGGTTTTCCTAGATTTTGGAATGTGAGCTGCTGGTTTGGCTTTTAGCAGCTGTTGCAAAGGCATGGCACACGCCTGGCCCAGGAACCTGAAGAATGTTAATGGTGCAGAATAAACAATGAACATTTTACATGTAGTTCAACTGTGAAATTACATGTTTTTATGTCTGAGAAAAATGTTAAATTGTCAATGTGGTCGTAATGTGTTTGAATGGGCCTGGTGATGATTCCAGTGGTTTGTCAGTCTGCATTCCCATGGGATCTGTGGGAATATACTGATATGTGTGCAGGAAGAAAGGAAGCTGGTTAGCGATTAACATTTTTAAAAATCTAATTAATTATATGATGTGGTGATTAATTAATCAAATTAATTGCAAATTAAAAGAAAATACTCCCAAAAAATCATTGTGTAAAACATCAAACAAACATTACAAAAAGTAGCTTTAGCAAGAAAGATTTTGTTTGATAAAATATATACATATACTCTTGTGGACCATGGGGGTAAGATTAGTATCACATTTGTAATGTAAATATGAGACCAAAACTCAAAAGGGGCATTTTTGCGAGACAACTGCTTTAAATGCGTTAATAATATTTTTCACCGAAATTATTTAATCTAATTAATGCATTAAATTACCAACCCTAGTTTTAAGGTATAGTTACGTCCTCTGTTGTGCAATTGTTTGCCCAATTGTTTTTAAAACACAGTCAGTTTTGTCTTAAGTGAATGTAAATGTTTGAAAGAATATCAGATGTGTATGTTTATAGGTTCGTGTATTAGGTTTTAAAGTGACAGCAGACTAATATACCTTCTTAAAGGAATAGTTCACCCAAAAATGAAAATTCTGTTATCATTTACTCACCCTCCGGTAGTTCCAAATCTGTATGAATTTCTTTGTTTTGCCAAACACAAAGGAAGATATTTAGAAAAAAGTTTGCAACCAGGCTGTTTTGGGTCACCATTGACTTCCATAGTTAGAAGAAAAAAAATACTATTGAAGTCAATGGTGACC